>JASGCC010001653.1:0-34116 GCA_030067915.1 Hydractinia echinata
CTAACGTTATCAATCCGTTTTGATTACATACTGTGCGTCCACATATTCGTTACGAACATGTATTTAGGCGATATTTTTCTTGATTTTTACTAGGTTGCCATCGCTTTTACAGTGAAACAATTGCACTTGTTGGGACTTAAATTGAACTAATTTTGTACTTTGACCTTTATATGTGATAAATGAGACAATGGACTCCAAGAAATAAAATCATTCCTCTTCATTGACATGATTGCTGGAACTCAGCGATTACACTGGGCGTTATCTCATGTGTAGCGCTCTATTTAAAAATTTAGATAAATAATTCTTTTTTACTGTGGGACAATCCTAGCCAGTTAGCGCCGCGCTGAAGAAATAGAATGAGTTTCAAAAACTACATTTCATTGACTTTCTCACGTATTCAGTCCGTTGAGTACAACGCGTTGCGTCACATATTGTTACCAACATTATTTTAGCGATATTTTTTGAATATTTTACTAGGTTGCATCGTATTTAACAGTGAAACGATACCGTGGGACTTAATTGAACTGATTTTGGACTTTGACCTTATAAATGTGATAAATGCAGACAATTGCGACTCCAGAAATAACATTCCTTTCTCAATTTGACATGATTTTGCTGAACTCAGCGATTACACTGTGTGCTTGTTGTTAGCGCTTTATTTAAAAATCAGATAAATAAGTCATTTTTTACTGTCGGACCAATCCTTGCCGTTAGCCCGCGCTGAAGAAATAGAGACAGTTTCAAAACTACATTTCGATTGATTTCTCCACGGTATCAGTCCGTTTGAGTTTCAACGGTTGCGTCAACATATTCGTACCAAATTGTATTAGCGATAATTTTTCTTGATATTACTAGGTTGCATCGCCTTTAAACTCTCTCAAGTGTGAAGACAGATTGACTGTTGGGACTTAATTGAACCTGATTTTGGACTTTGACCATATTAAATGGATAAATGAGACAATTGGACTCAAGAAATAACATTCTTCTTAATTTTGACATGATTGCTGAAAACTAGCGTATTACTTGGGCTGTCAGGTAGCGCTTTATTTAAACATTTAATAACTAAGTCATTTTTTACTGTGGGACCAATCCTAGCCGTTTAGCGCGCGCTGAAGACATAAGATAGTTTCAAAAATCTTACTTTCATTGATTTTCAACGGTATCAATCCGTTGAGTTTTCACGTTGCGTCACATTATTTCGTTACAAAAACATTGTAGTTTAGCGATATTTTTTCTGAATAATCACTAAGTTGCATCGTTTTAACAGTGTGACAACGATTGTCTTGTGGGACTTACTGACCTTTTTGATTTGGGGAGATTTCTACCTTTATTTAATGTTTGATAATGAGGAAATTGGACTCCAAGAAATAACATTCTTCTTTAATTTGACATTGATTGTTTGTCAAGTGCAAGAAATTACACTGGGCGCGGGATGTTAGGTAGCGCTTGAGTTAAAAATTTAGATAATTAAGTCATTTTTACTGTCGGGGACAAATGCCTAGCCGTTAGCGCGCGCTGAAGAAATAGAGATAACTATCAGAAACTACCATTTCAATTGATTTTCTAACGGTATCAGTCGTTTGAGTTTCAACGGTTGCGTCACATATTCGTACACTATGTATTTAGCACTATTTTTTCTGATTAATACTAGGTTGCATCGCTTTTAACAGTGAAGACGATTTGACTGTGGGGGACTTTAATTGATAACGATTTTTGGAATTTCACTTTGAATTTGATTAAATGAGACAATTGGATCTCCAAGGAAAAACCCATTCTTCTTAATTTACATGGATTGCTGCGAAACTCAGGAAAATTACACTGGCGCTGTCGGTAGCGCTTTATTTTAAAACTTTAGATAAATAAGTCATTTTTTACTGTGGACCTAATCTAGCCGTTAGCGCGCCGCTTGAAGAAATAGAGACTAATTTCAAAAACTACATAAAGTCATTGATTTTCTAACTGTATCAGGTCCGTTGAGTTTCAACGGTTGCGTCACATATTGTACCAAACATGTATTTAGCGATTTATTGTCTGATATTACTAGTTTGCATCGCTTTATTCAGGTGCAACGATTGACTGTGGGACTTATTGAACTGATTTTGGACTTGACCTTTATTAAATGTGATAAATGATGACAATTGGACTCCAAGGAAATAACATTTTCTTACATTTGACATGATTGCTGGAACTCAGAAATTACACTGGGCGCTGTGGTAGCGCTTTATTTAAGAAATTTGGATTAAATAAGTCATTTTTTACTGTGGGACCATCCTAGCCGTTAGCAGCGCGCTGAGAAATAGAGACAGTCAAAACTACATTTCATTGACTTTTCTAAGCGTATCAGTCCGTTTGAGTTACAACGGTTGCGTTCAATATTTCGTTGACGAACATGATTTAGCGATATTTTTCTGATTTTTACTAGGTGATCGCTTTTTAACAGTAAAACAATTGACTGTGCTGGGACTGTAATTAACTAATTTGTACTTTGACCTTATATATGTGATAAATGAGACAACTTGGACTCCAAGAAATTAACATTCCTCTTCATTGAACATTGGATTGCTGGAACTCAGCGATTACACTGGGCGTTGGGTAGCGCTCTATTTAAAAATTTAGATAAAATAAGTTCATTTTTTACTGTGGGAACCAATCCTAGCCGCTTTAGCGCGCGCTGAAGAAATAGAGACAGTTTTCAAAAAACTACATTTCATTGGACTTTCTCACGGTATTTCAGTCCGTTGAGTTACAACGGTTGCGGTCACATATTCGTACCAACATGTATTTAGCGATATTTTTCTGATATTAGCTAGGCTTGCATTCGTACTTTATAACAGTGAAATGATTACCGGAGAACTCTAATTGATATAACTGATTTTATTGGATCTTTGACCTCTATAAATGTGATAAATGAGATCAATTGACTTCCAAGAAATTAAACATTCTTTTCTCAATTGTTGACATGATTGCTTGAACTCAGCATTACACTGTGTGCATGTGAGTAGGCTTTATTTAAAAATACTAGATAAAATAACTCATTTTTTTACATGTTGGGACCAATCCTTGCCCCCGTTTTTAGCCCGCGCTGAAAATAGAGGGAAGTTTCAAAACTACAATGCATTGGACTTTCTTCACGTATCAGTCCATTTGGTAGGTTTCAACGGTTTGCAGTCACAAATATCGTTTACCAACTTGTATTTAAGCGATATTTTTCCTTTGATATTACTAGGTTTTGCATCGCTCTTTAACAGTGAAACGATTGACTGTGGGGACTTATGAACTGATTTTTGGTACTTTGACCTTATAAATGTGATATAATTGAGATAATTTGGAACTTCCAATGAAATAACATTCTTTCTTAATTTGACATGATTATGCCGTGTGCCTGGAACTCAGTGATTACACTGGCCTGTGGTAGCGCCTCATTTAAAAACTTAGATAAATAAGTCTTTTTACGTGGGACCAATCCTAGCCGTGTAGCACACGCTGAAGAAAGAGAGACAGTTTTCAAAACTACCATTTTCATTGACTTTCTAACGGTATCAGTCCCGTTTGAGTTACAACAGTTGCGTCACATATTCGTACCAACATGTATTTAGCGATATTTGTTTAGGATATTACTAGGTTGCATCGCTTTTAACAGTGAAACCGTAACTGTGGGACTTAAGTGAATTGTTTTGGACTTTGACCTTATAAATGTGATAAATCAACCACAATTGGACTCCAAGAAATAACATTCTTCTTAAATGGACATGATTGCTGGAACTCAGCGATTATACTGGGCGCTGTGGTTAGCGCTTTATTTAAAAACATAAAATAATAAGTTCATTTTTACTGTGCGACCAATCCTGCCGTTAGCGCGCGTGAAGAAATAGAGATAGTTCAAAAACTACATTTCATGATTTTTCTAAACGTATCAATCCGTTTGAGTTTCAACGGTTTGCGGTCACATATTCATACAAACACTGTATTTAGCGATATTTTTCTGATATTATAGGTTGCATCGCTTTTAACAGTGTTGAAACGATTTCCTGTGCGGACTACTTGACCCTGAATGTTGGACTTTGACCTTATAATGTGATAAATGAGACAATTGGCACTCCAAGAAATAAACATTCTCTTAATTGGACATGATTGCTGGGATCTCAGAAAAATACCACTGGGCGCTGCTCGATAGCGCTTTATTTTTAAAAATGTAGATAAAAAAGTCATTTTCACTGTGGGAACCAAATTCCCAGCCGTTAGCGCGCGCTGAAGAATAGAAACAGTTTCAAAAACTACATTTCGATTGACTTTTCTAACGGGGTATCAGTCCGTTTTGAGTTACAACGGTTGCGTTACTATCGTACTAACATGGTATTTAGCGATATTTTTCTGATATTACTAGGTTGCATTCGCTTTAACAGATGAAACGATTGACTGTGGGACTTAATTGAACTGATTTTGGACATTTGACCTTATAAATGTGATGAAATAACACAATTAGACTCCAAGAAATAAACATTCTTCTTTAATTTGACATGATTGCTGGAACTCAGAAATTACACTGGGCGCTGTGGTAGCGCTTTATTTAAAAATTCGATAAATAAGTCATTTTTTACTGTGGGACCAATCCTAGCCGTTAGCACGCGCTGAAGAAATAGAGACAGTTTCAAAAACTACATTTCATTGACTTTCTAACGGTATCAGTCCGGTTTGAGTTACAACGGTTGCGTCACATATTCGTACCAACTATGTATTTAGCGATATTTTTCTGATAATTACTAGGTTTGCATCGCTTTTAACAGTGAAACGATTGACTGTGGGACTTAATTGAACTGATTTTGAATTTCAACCTTATAAATGTGATAAATGAGGACAATTGGACTCAGAAATAACATTTCTCTTAAGTTTGACATGATTGCTGGGAACTCAGAAATTACACTGGGCGCTGTGGTAGCGGCTTTATTTAAAAATTTAGATAAATAAAGTCATTTTTACTGTGGGACCAATCCTAGCCGTTAGCGCGCGCTGAAGAAAGAGACAGTTTCAAAAACTACATTTGTCATTTGATTTTATAACGGTATCAATCCGTTTGGGATTACAACGGTTGCGTCACATATTCGTACGAACAATTGTATTAGCGATATATTTTTTTGATATTGACTAAGGTTGCATCGCTTAACAGTGAAAACGATTTGACTGTGGGATTATTGAATCTGATTTGGACTTGTTACTTATAAATTGTTCATAAATGATACATTGGACTCCAAGAAATAACATTCTTCTTATATTGACATGATTGCTGGAATTCACGAAATTACACTGCGCGCGCTGTCGGAGCGCTTATTAGAAATTTAGATAAAATTAATTCATTGTTTACTGTTGGGGACCAATCCTAGCCGTTAGCAGCGCTGGAAAAGAATAGAGACAGTTTCAAAAACTAACATTATCATTGACTTTCTAACGGTATCAGTCCTCACCTAGTGAGTTCAACGGTTTGCGTAACAATGATTCGGTACACTGTGTATTTAGCGATATTTTTCTGATATTACTAGGTTGCATCGCTTTTAACAGTGAAACGATTGACTGTGGGACTTAATTGAACTGATTTTGGACTTTGACCTTATAAATGTGATAAATGAGACAATTGGACTCCAAGAAATAACATTCTTCTTAATTTGACATGATTGCTGGAACTCAGCGATTACACTGGGCGCTGTGGTAGCGCTTTATTTAAAAATTTAGATAAATAAGTCATTTTTTCTGTGGGACCCAATCTAGCCGGTTAGCGCGCTGAAGAAATAGAGACAGTTTCAAAAACTACATTTCATTGACTTTCTAACGTATCAGTCCGTTTGAGTTACAACGGTTGCGTCACATATTCGTACCAACATGTATTTAGCGATATTTTTCTGATATTACTAGGTTGCATCGCTTTTAACAGTGAAACGATTGACTGTGGGACTTAATTGAACTGATTTTGGACTTTGACCTTATAAATGTGATAAATGAGACAATTGGACTCCAAGAAATAACATTCTTCTTAATTTGACATGATTGCTGGAACTCAGCGATTACACTGGGCGCTGTGGTAGCGCTTTATTTAAAAATTTAGATAAATAAGTTCATTTTTTACTGTGGGACCAATCCTAGCCGTTAGCGCGCGCTGAAGAAATAGAGACAGTTTCAAAAACTACATTTCATTGACTTTCTAACGGTATCAGTCCGTTTGAGTTACAACGGTTGCGTCACATATTCGTACCAACATGTATTTAGCGATATTTTTCTGATATTACTAGGTTGCATCGCTTTTAACAGTGAAACGATTGACTGTGGGACTTAATTGAACTGATTTTGGACTTTGACCTTATAAATGTGATAAATGAGACAATTGGACTCCAAGAAATAACATTCTTCTTAATTTGACATGATTGCTGGAACTCAGCGATTACACTGGGCGCTGTGGTAGCGCTTTATTTAAAAATTTAGATAAATAAGTCATTTTTTACTGTGGACCAATCCTAGCCGTTAGCGCGCGCTGAAGAAATAGAGACAGTTTCAAAAACTACATTTCATTGACTTTCTAACGGTATCAGTCCGTTTGAGTTACAACGGTTGCGCCACATATTCGTACGAACATGTATTTAGCGATATTTTTCTGATATTACTAGGTTGCATCGCTTTTAACAGTGAAACGATTGACTGTGGGACTTAATTGAACTGATTTTGGACTTTGACCTTATAAATGTGATAAATAACACAATTGGACTCCAAGAAATAACATTCTTCTTAATTTGACATGATTGCTGGAACTCAGCGATTACACTGGGCGCTGTGGTAGCGCTTTATTTAAAAACTTAGATAAATAAGTCATTTTTTACTGTGGGACCAATCCTAGCCGTTAGCACGCGCTGAAGAAATAGAGACAGTTTCAAAAACTACATTTTCATTGACTTTCTAACGGTATTCAGTCCGTTTGAGTTACAACGGTTGCGTCACATATTCGTACCAACATGTATTTAGCGATATTTTTCTGATATTACTAGGTTGCATCGCTTTTAACAGTGAAACGATTGACTGTGGGACTTAATTGAACTGATTTTGGACTTTGACCTTATAAATGTGATAAATGAGACAATTGACTCCAAGAAATAACATTCTTCTTAATTTGACATGATTGCTGGAACTCAGCGATTACACTGGGCGCTGTGGTAGCGCTTTATTTAAAAATTTAGATAAATAAGTCATTTTTTACTGTGGGACCAATCCTAGCCGTTAGCGCGCGCTGAAGAAATAGAGACAGTTTCAAAAACTACATTTCATTGACTTTCTAACGGTATCAGTCCGTTTGAGTTACAACGGTTGCGTCACATATTCGTACCAACATGTATTTAGCGATATTTTTCTGATATTACTAGGTTGCATCGCTTTTAACAGTGAAACGATTGACTGTGGGACTTAATTGAACTGATTTTGGACTTTGACCTTATAAATGTGATAAATGAGACAATTGGACTCCAAGAAATAACATTCTTCTTAATTTGACATGATTGCTGAACTCAGCGATTACACTGGGCGCTGTGGTAGCGCTTTATTTAAAAATTTAGATAAATAAGTCATTTTTTACTGTGGGACCAATCCTAGCCGTTAGCGCGCGCTGAAGAAATAGAGACAGTTTCAAAAACTACATTTCATTGACTTTCTAACGGTATCAGTCCGTTTGAGTTACAACGGTTGCGTCACATATTCGTACCAACATGTATTTAGCGATATTTTTCTGATATTACTAGGTTGCATCGCTTTTAACAGTGAAACGATTGACTGTGGGACTTAATTGAACTGATTTTGGACTTTGACCTTATAAATGTGATAAATGAGACAATTGGACTCCAAGAAATAACATTCTTCTTAATTTGACATGATTGCTGGAACTCAGCAATTACACTGGGCGCTGTGGTAGCGCTTTATTTAAAAATTTAGATAAATAAGTCATTTTTACTGTGGGACCAATCCTAGCCGTTAGCGCGCGCTGAAGAAATAGAGACAGTTTCAAAAAACTACATTTCATTGACTTTCTAACGGTATCAGTCCGTTTGAGTTACAACGGTTGCGTCACATATTCGTACCAACATGTATTTAGCGATATTTTTCTGATATTACTAGGTTGCATCGCTTTTAACAGTGAAACGATTGACTGTGGGACTTAATTGAACTGATTTTGGACTTTGACCTTATAAATGTGATAAATGAGACAATTGGACTCCAAGAAATAACATTCTTCTTAATTTGACATGATTGCTGGAACTCAGCGATTACACTGGGCGCTGTGGTAGCGCTTTATTTAAAAATTTAGATAAATAAGTCATTTTTTACTGTGGGACCAATCCTAGCCGTTAGCCAGCGCTGAAGAAATAGAGACAGTTTCAAAAACTACATTTCATTGACTTTCTAACGGTATCAGTCCGTTTGAGTTACAACGGTTGCGTCACATATTCGTACCAACATGTATTTAGCGATATTTTTCTGATATTACTAGGTTGCATCGCTTTTAACAGTGAAACGATTGACTGTGGGACTTAATTGAACTGATTTTGGACTTTGACCTTATAAATGTGATAAATGAGACAATTGGACTCCAAGAAATAACATTCTTCTTAATTTGACATGATTGCTGGAACTCAGCATTACACTGGGCGCTGTGGTAGCGCTTTATTTAAAAATTTAGATAAATAAGTCATTTTTTACTGTGGGACCAATCCTAGCCGTTAGCGCGCGCTGAAGAAATAGAGACAGTTTCAAAAACTACATTTCATTGACTTTCTAACGGTATCAGTCCGTTTGAGTTACAACGGTTGCGTCACATATTCGTACCAACATGTATTTAGCGATATTTTTCTGATATTACTAGGTTGCATCGCTTTTAACAGTGAAACGATTGACTGTGGGACTTAATTGAACTGATTTTGGACTTTGACCTTATAAATGTGATAAATGAGACAATTGGACTCCAAGAAATAACATTCTTCTTAATTTGACATGATTGCTGGAACTCAGCAATTACACTGGGCGCTGTGGTAGCGCTTTATTTAAAATTTAGATAAATAAGTCATTTTTTACTGTGGGACCAATCCTAGCCGTTAGCACGCGCTGAAGAAATAGAGACAGTTTCAAAAACTACATTTCATTGACTTTCTAACGGTATCAGTCCGTTTGAGTTACAACGGTTGCGTCACATATTCGTACCAACATGTATTTAGCGATATTTTTCTGATATTACTAGGTTGCATCGCTTTTAACAGTGAAACGATTGACTGTGGGACTTAATTGAACTGATTTTGGACTTTGACCTTATAAATGTGATAAATGAGACAATTGGACTCCAAGAAATAACATTCTTCTTAATTTGACATGATTGCTGGAACTCAGCGATTACACTGGGCGCTGTGGTAGCGCTTTATTTAAAAATTTAGATAAATAAGTCATTTTTTACTGTGGGACCAATCCTAGCCGTTAGCGCGCGCTGAAGAAATAGAGACAGTTTCAAAAACTACATTTCATTGACTTTCTAACGGTATCAGTCCGTTTGAGTTACAACGGTTGCGTCACATATTCGTACCAACATGTATTTAGCGATATTTTTCTGATATTACTAGGTTGCATCGCTTTTAACAGTGAAACGATTGACTGTGGGACTTAATTGAACTGATTTTGGACTTTGACCTTATAAATGTGATAAATGAGACAATTGGACTCCAAGAAATAACATTCTTCTTAATTTGACATGATTGCTGGAACTCAGCAATTACACTGGGCGCTGTGGTAGCGCTTTATTTAAAAATTTAGATAAATAAGTCATTTTTTACTGTGGGACCAATCCTAGCCGTTAGCGCGCGCTGAAGAAATAGAGACAGTTTCAAAAACTACATTTCATTGACTTTCTAACGGTATCAGTCCGTTTGAGTTACAACGGTTGCGTCACATATTCGTACCAACATGTATTTAGCGATATTTTTCTGATATTACTAGGTTGCATCGCTTTTAACAGTGAAACGATTGACTGTGGGACTTAATTGAACTGATTTTGGACTTTGACCTTATAAATGTGATAAATGAGACAATTGGACTCCAAGAAATAACATTCTTCTTAATTTGACATGATTGCTGGAACTCAGAAATTACACTGGGCGCTGTGGTAGCGCTTTATTTAAAAATTTAGATAAATAAGTCATTTTTTACTGTGGGACCAATCCTAGCCGTTAGCGCGCGCTGAAGAAATAGAGACAGTTTCAAAAACTACATTTCATTGACTTTCTAACGGTATCAGTCCGTTTGAGTTACAACGGTTGCGTCACATATTCGTACCAACATGTATTTAGCGATATTTTTCTGATATTACTAGGTTGCATCGCTTTTAACAGTGAAACGATTGACTGTGGGACTTAATTGAACTGATTTTGGACTTTGACCTTATAAATGTGATAAATGATACAATTGGACTCCAAGAAATAACATTCTTCTTAATTTGACATGATTGCTGGAACTCAGAAATTACACTGGGCGCTGTGGTAGCGCTTTATTTAAAAATTTAGATAAATAAGTCATTTTTTACTGTGGGACCAATCCTAGCCGTTAGCGCGCGCTGAAGAAATAGAGACAGTTTCAAAAACTACATTTCATTGACTTTCTAACGGTATCAGTCCGTTTGAGTTACAACGGTTGCGTCACATATTCGTACCAACATGTATTTAGCGATATTTTTCTGATATTACTAGGTTGCATCGCTTTTAACAGTGAAACGATTGACTGTGGGACTTAATTGAACTGATTTTGGACTTTGACCTTATAAATGTGATAAATGAGACAATTGGACTCCAAGAAATAACATTCTTCTTAATTTGACATGATTGCTGGAACTCAGCGATTACACTGGGCGCTGTGGTAGCGCTTTATTTAAAAATTAGATAAATAAGTCATTTTTTACTGTGGGACCAATCCTAGCCGTTAGCACGCGCTGAAGAAATAGAGACAGTTTCAAAAACTACATTTCATTGACTTTCTAACGGTATCAGTCCGTTTGAGTTACAACGGTTGCGTCACATATTCGTACCAACATGTATTTAGCGATATTTTTCTGATATTACTAGGTTGCATCGCTTTTAACAGTGAAACGATTGACTGTGGGACTTAATTGAACTGATTTTGGACTTTGACCTTATAAATGTGATAAATGATACAATTGGACTCCAAGAAATAACATTCTTCTTAATTTGACATGATTGCTGGAACTCAGCGATTACACTGGGCGCTGTGGTAGCGCTTTATTTAAAAATTAGATAAATAAGTCATTTTTTACTGTGGGACCAATCCTAGCCGTTAGCACGCGCTGAAGAAATAGAGACAGTTTCAAAAACTACATTTCATTGACTTTCTAACGGTATCAGTCCGTTTGAGTTACAACGGTTGCGTCACATATTCGTACCAACATGTATTTAGCGATATTTTTCTGATATTACTAGGTTGCATCGCTTTTAACAGTGAAACGATTGACTGTGGGACTTAATTGAACTGATTTTGGACTTTGACCTTATAAATGTGATAAATGATACAATTGGACTCCAAGAAATAACATTCTTCTTAATTTGACATGATTGCTGGAACTCAGAAATTACACTGGGCGCTGTGGTAGCGCTTTATTTAAAAATTAGATAAATAAGTCATTTTTTACTGTGGGACCAATCCTAGCCGTTAGCACGCGCTGAAGAAATAGAGACAGTTTCAAAAACTACATTTCATTGACTTTCTAACGGTATCAGTCCGTTTGAGTTACAACGGTTGCGTCACATATTCGTACCAACATGTATTTAGCGATATTTTTCTGATATTACTAGGTTGCATCGCTTTAACAGTGAAACGATTGACTGTGGGACTTAATTGAACTGATTTTGGACTTTGACCTTATAAATGTGATAAATGACACAATTGGACTCCAAGAAATAACATTCTTCTTAATTTGACATGATTGCTGGAACTCAGCGATTACACTGGGCGCTGTGGTAGCGCTTTATTTAAAAATTTAGATAAATAAGTCATTTTTTACTGTGGACCAATCCTAGCCGTTAGCGCGCGCTGAAGAAATAGAGACAGTTTCAAAAACTACATTTCATTGATTTCTAACGGTATCAGTCCGTTTGAGTTACAACGGTTGCGTCACATATTCGTACAACATGTATTTAGCGATATTTTTCTGATATTACTAGGTTGCATCGCTTTTAACAGTGAAACAATTGACTGTGGGACTTAATTGAACTGATTTTGGACTTTCACCTTATAAATGTATCAAATGATACAATTGGACTCCAAGAAATAACATTCTTCTTAATTTGACATGATTGCTGGAACTCAGAAATTACACTGGGCGCTGTGGTAACGCTTTATTTAAAAATTAGATAAATAAGTCATTTTTACAGTGGGACCAATCCTAGCCGTTAGCACGCGCTGAAGAAATAGAGACAGTTTCAAAAACTACATTTCATTGACTTTCTAACGGTATCAGTCCGTTTGAGTTACAACGGTTGCGTCACATATTCGTACCAACATGTATTTAGCGATATTTTTCTGATATTACTAGGTTGCATCGCTTTTAACAGTGAAACGATTGACTGTGGGACTTAATTGAACTGATTTTGGACTTTGACCTTATAAATGTGATAAATGATACAATTGGACTCCAAGAAATAACATTCTTCTTAATTTGACATGATTGCTGGAACTCAGCGATTACACTGGGCGCTGTGGTAGCGCTTTATTTAAAAATTTAGATAAATAAGTCATTTTTTACTGTGGGACCAATCCTAGCCGTTAGCACGCGCTGAAGAAATAGAGACAGTTTCAAAAACTACATTTCATTGACTTTCTAACGGTATCAGTCCGTTTGAGTTACAACGGTTGCGTCACATATTCGTACCAACATGTATTTAGCGATATTTTTCTGATATTACTAGGTTGCATCGCTTTTAACAGTGAAACGATTGACTGTGGGACTTAATTGAACTGATTTTGGACTTTCACCTTATAAATGTGATAAATGATACAATTGGACTCCAAGAAATAACATTCTTCTTAATTTGACATGATTGCTGGAACTCAGAAATTACACTGGGCGCTGTGGTAGCGCTTTATTTAAAAATTAGATAAATAAGTCATTTTTTACTGTGGGACCAATCCTAGCCGTTAGCACGCGCTGAAGAAATAGAGACAGTTTCAAAAACTACATTTCATTGACTTTCTAACGGTATCAGTCCGTTTGAGTTACAACGGTTGCGTCACATATTCGTACCAACATGTATTTAGCGATATTTTTCTGATATTACTAGGTTGCATCGCTTTTAACAGTGAAACGATTGACTGTGGGACTTAATTGAACTGATTTTGGACTTTCACCTTATAAATGTAACAAATGATACAATTGGACTCCAGGAAATAACATTCTTCTTAATTTGACATGATTGCTGGAACTCAGAAATTACACTGGGCGCTGTGGTAACGCTTTATTTAAAAAATTAGATAAATAAGTCATTTTTTACAGTGGGACCAATCCTAGCCGTTAGCACGCGCTGAAGAAATAGAGACAGTTTCAAAAACTACATATCATTGACTTTCTAACGGTATCAGTCCGTTTGAGTTACAACGGTTGCGTCACATATTCGTACCAACATGTATTTAGCGATATTTTTCTGATATTACTAGGTTGCATCGCTTTTAACAGTGAAACGATTGACTGTGGGACTTAATTGAACTGATTTTGGACTTTCACCTTATAAATGTGATAAATGATACAATTGGACTCCAAGAAATAACATTCTTCTTAATTTGACATGATTGCTGGAACTCAGCGATTACACTGGGCGCTGTGGTAGCGCTTTATTTAAAATTTATATAAATAAGTCATTTTTTACTGTGGGACCAATCCTAGCCGTTAGCGCGCGCTGAAGAAATAGAGACAGTTTCAAAAACTACATTTCATTGAATTTCTAACGGTATCAGTCCGTTTGAGTTACAACGGTTGCGTCACATATTCGTACCAACATGTATTTAGCGATATTTTCTGATATTACTAGGTTGCATCGCTTTTAACAGTGAAACGATTGACTGTGGGACTTAATTGAACTGATTTTGGACTTTGAGCTTATAAATGTCATAAATGATACAAATTGGACTCCAAGAAATAACATTCTTCTTAATTTTACATGATTGCTGGAACTCAGAATTACACTGGGCGCTGTGGTAGCGCTTTTTTATATTATTATTATTATTCATCTTTATACAGGTTCATCTACGTCAGTAAATATATACAGGATATAATGTAATGTTACTGTTATCAATGAGAGACCTGTGTAAAACAAAAAATAACAAAATATAAAATTTTCGAAGTAAGATTTAAACGGAGAGAAATAAAAAATTCGCGGATATTGAAAAAATTTAAGAGAATGAACATTGAGAACCATATATGAGAAAATTAAAAATATTGTGAAAGACTTTGTGCGAAAATTTTCAAGTATATCAAGAAACACGATGTAAGAAACGACGGACGACGTCATCACACAATCCATACATTGGCAGTGGGAGGACGTGGAAATTGTGTTGTTTGTGTCGTTGGCGTCAACCGTTCCTTCCCACATCGTGGATGAACCAGAAAAGTTTAAAAATCATAATTGTTTACTAGTTTTTTAAATAAATTAAAATTAGTTTCTTTCCTAATACTAACAGGTAGGGAGTTAAAAATAACTGCTCCCTGATAATATGATAATTTCCTCCCAGCTTCAGATTTAATTGATGGGAGCCGAAGTGAACAGTTTTTCCTCGAGTGTTTATCGAGTGGTTGATCATAACATATTTCCCATCAGTTTCGAAATGTAACGATTTGAAGACGTCAATAACAATTTTTCTTTTCAGTCGTATTGTGAAAGTTGGCCATTTTTTACGATTTTTGACAATGAATTTTGCTTTCAGAAATAACGATTCGAATTTCAATCGCCATGTATCGCTCATGCCACCATAAACAGGGTAGCAGTAGAAAATTAGAGGTTGAATCATTGACGTGAATATCTTCTCAGCAACAATTGGTGAAATGTTATGTCTTACTTTCTTGAGCATTTTGAGCCTTGAACTAACCCGCCTGTACATTCGTTGAAGGTGAGAGCTCATGTTTAGATGGCTATCCATGATTACACCAAGATATTCGTAGAACGCAGGCTGGTGGATTTCATTGTTATTGATTGTTATATTGATCTGGGTGTTACGTGATCGAGATGTAAATGTTACAAATTCTGTTTTTCCTTTTTTTGGGTTTAGGATAAGACAGTTATCTTGCATCCATCTGAACACTTTTTCAGCATCTGAGTTTATACATTTTTCGATCTCAGTTAGCGATTTGTGTGAAAAATAAATCACTGTGTCATCAGCATACATTAATACGTTGCAGTAATTTAGCTGGATCGGAAGGTCGTTTATAAGAAGGACAAATAGCAGAGGTCCCCAATATCGAACCTTGGGGTACACCATGGGTAACAAACTCCTTCTCAGAAAGTACTCCATCAACGTTAACGATTTGGCTTCGGTGAAACAAGTAGCTAGATATCCAATCAACCTCTTTACCAAGTATGCCATAGTAAGGAAGCTTGTAAAGTAAACAACTGTGGTTAACAGTGTCAAATGCTTTTTTCAGGTCCATAAACAAGGCACCTGTACTTTGCCTTTGTCCATGTTTTCGGCGGATGTTATTTGTAAGTTTGGTAACTGCATCACTAGTCGATCGTTTCCGGCGGAAGCCATACTGGTGTTTGCTCAGGAAGAAGTTTTCTTCCAGGTAGTCAGCTAGTTGGTTATAAACGACTCTCTCGATGGTCTTCGACAGGATGTTTGAGCACAGAGATCGGACGGTAATTATCAATATTACTGCGATCTCCATTTTTAACACAGGGTTAATTTTTACAGTTTTCTCTGATGTTGGAAAGGTGCCAGATAACAAGCTTGCATTTATTAAGAACGTAAGTGGTGCTGCAATTACGGGGAGCAATATCCTTTACAATTCTTGCAGGTGATGTTGTCCGGACCTGCCGCTTTCGATGCATTTGTCGATTCTAAGATTTTTAATGTTTCTCGGACTGTTAATTCTTTAAACTTCAATGTTGCATTAGTTCGGTTTATATCCTTCAGGGGGTCCCGATGGTCAAACATTTCCCATGTGTAATTAATGATTTTACAGTTCATTAATTTGGATCCGACTTTCGTAAAAAAACGAACAAAATGCATTTGATATACATTTGGGATTCGATACATTTTCCCCATTAATTTTGAAAAATTTACTTGGAGCACATGTACCCTTAGTAGGATAGCAGTTTTTGATTTGCTTCCAGAAGTCGCTAGGTTTGTCAGTGGATTGCTTAAATACATTTCTGATGTGGTTTGCTTTTGCAGCACGTATTTTTTTTGTTACAGTATTTCTGAGTTTCTTATAATTGTCCCAATGAGCATCAAGGCTAGTTTGTTTGAAGCGGCGTAGTTGATAATCTCTTGTGTGCATCAACTGACGTATTTCTCGTGTCAACCAGGGACTGGGCTTTCCCCGAACATTTTTCTCCTTCAGTGGTGAATGTTTGTTGATGGTAGATGTGACGTAATTTTTAAATTTAGAAATTTAGATAAATAATTCATTTTTTACTGTGGGACCAATCCTAGCCGTTAGCACGCGCGGAAGAAATAGAGACAGTTTCAAAAACTACATTTCATTGACTTTCTAACGGCATCAGTCCGTTTGAGTTACAACGGTTGCGTCACATATTCGTACGAACATGTATTTAGCGATATTTTTCTGATATTACTAGGTTGCATCGCTTTTAACAGTGAAACGATTGACTGTGGGACTTAATTGAACTGATTTTGGACATTGACCTTATAAATGTGATAAATGAGACAATTGGACTCCAAGAAATAACATTTTTCTTAATTTGACATGATTGCTGGAACTGAGCGATTACACTGGGCGCTGTGGTAGCGCTTTATTTAAACATTAAATAAATGAGTCATTTTATTCTTTGGGACCAATCCTAGCCGTTAGCGCGCGCTGGAGAAATTAAGATAGTTTCAAAAACTACATTTCTTTGATTTTCTAACGGTATCAATCCGTTTGAGTTTCAACGGTTGCGTCACATATTCGTACAAACATGTATTTAGCGATATTTTTCTGATATTACTTAGTTGCATCGCTTTTAACAGTGAAACGATTGACTCTGGGACTTAATTGAACTGATTTTGGACTTTCACCTTATAAATGTGATAAATGAGACAATTGGACTCCAGGAAATAACATTCTTCTTAATTTGACATGATTGCTGGAACTCAGCGATTACACTGGGCGCTGTGGTGGCGCTTTATTTAAACATTTATATAAATAAGTCATTTTTTACTGTGGGACCAATCCTAGCCGTTAGCGCGCGCTGAAGAAATAGAGATATTTTCAAAAACTACATTTCATTGATTTTCTAACGGTATCAATCCGTTTGAGTTTCAACGGTTGCGTCACATATTCGTACCAACATGTATTTAGCGATATTTTTCTGATATTACTAGGTTGCATCGCTTTTAACAGTGAAACGATTGACTGTGGGACTTAATTGAACTGATTTTGGACTTTGATCTTATAAATGTCATAAATGATACAATTGGACTCCAAGAATTAACATTCTTCTTAATTTGACATGATTGCTGGAACTCAGCGATTACAATGGGCGCTGTGGTAGCGCTTTATTTAGAAATTTAGATAAATAAGTCATTTTTTACTGTGGGACCAATCCTAGCTGTTAGCACGCGCTGAAGAAATAGAGACAGTTTCAAAAACTACATTTCATTGACTTTCTGACGGTATCAGTCCGTTTCAATTACAACGGTTGCGTCACATATTCGTACGAACATGTATTTAGCGATATTTTTCTGATATTACTAGGTTGCATCGCTTTTAACAGTGAAACGATTGACTGTGGGACTTAATTGAACTGATTTTGGACTTTGAACTTATAAATGTGATAAATGAGACAATTGGACTCCAAGAAATAACATTCTTCTTAATTTGACATGATTGCTGGAACTGAGCGATTACACTGGGCGCTGTGGTAGCGCTTTATTTAAACATTAAATAAATAAGTCATTTTTTACTCTGGGACCAATGCTAGCCGTTAGCGCGCGCTGAAGAAATTAAGATAGTTTCAAAACTACATTTCCTTGATTTTCTAACGGTATCAATCCGTTTGAGTTTCAACGGTTGCGTCACATATTCGTACAAACATGTATTTAGCGATATTTTTCTGATATTACTAAGTTGCATCGCTTTTAACAGTGAAACGATTGACTCTGGGACTTAATTGAACTGATTTTGGACTTTCACCTTATAAATGTGATAAATGAGACAATTGGACTCCAGGAAATAACATTCTTCTTAATTTGACATGATTGCTGGAACTCAGCGATTACACTGGGCGCTGTGGTAGCGCTTTATTTAAAACATTATATAAATAAGTCATTTTTTTACTGTGGGACCAATCCTAGCCGTTAGCGCGCGCTGAAGAAATAGAGACAGTTTCAAAACTACATTTCATTGACTTTCTAACGGTATCAGTCCGTTTGAGTTACAACGGTTGCGTCACATATTCGTACCAACATGTATTTAGCGATATTTTCTTGATATTACTAGGTTGCATCGCTTTTAACAGTGAAACGATTGACTGTGGGACTTAATTGAACTGATTTTGGACTTTGACCTTATAAATGTGATAAATGACACAATTGGACTCCAAGAAATAACATTCTTCTTAATTTGACATGATTGCTGGAACTCAGCGATTACACTGGGCGCTGTGGTAGCGCTTTATTTAAAAATTTAGATAAATAAGTCATTTTTACTGTGGACCAATCCTAGCCGTTAGCGCGCCCTGAAGAAATAGAGACAGTTTCAAAAACTACATTTCATTGACTTTCTAACGGTATTAGTCCGTTTGAGTTACAACGGTTGCGTCATATATTCGTACCAACATGTATATAGCGATATTTTTCTGATATTACTAGGTTGCATCGCTTTTAACAGTGAAACGATTGACTGTGGGACTTAATTGAACTGATTTTGGACTTTGACCTTATAAATGTGATAAATGACACAATTGGACTCCAAGAAATAACATTCTTCTTAATTTGACATGATTGCTGGAACTCAGCAATTACACTGCGCGCTGTGGTAGCCCTTTATTTAGAATTTTAGATAAATAAGTCATTTTTTACTGTGGGACCAATCCTAGCCGTTAGCGCGCGCTGAAGGAAATAGAGACAGTTTCAAAAACTACATTTCATTGACTTTCTAACGGTATCAGTCCGTTTGAGTTACAACGGTTGCGTCACATATTCGTACCAACATGTATTTAGCGATATTTTTCTGACATTACTAGGTTGCATCGCTTTTAACAGTGAAACGATTGACTGTGGGACTTAATTGAACTGATTTTGGACTTTGACCTTATAAATGTGATAAATGACACAATTGGACTCCAAGAAATAACATTCTTCTTAATTTGACATGATTGCTGGAACTCAGCGATTACACTGGGCGCTGTGGTAGCGCTTTTTTTAAAAATTTAGATAAATAAGTCATTTTTTACTGTGGGACCAATCCTAGCCGTTAGCGCGCGCTGAAGAAATAGAGACAGTTTCAAAAACTACATTTCATTGACTTTCTAACGGTATCAGTCCGTTTGAGTTACAACGGTTGCGTCACATATTCGTACCAACATGTATTTAGCGATATTTTCTGATATTACTAGGTTGCATCGCTTTTAACAGTGAAACGATTGACTGTGGGACTTAATTGAACTGATTTTGGACTTTGACCTTATAAATGTGATAAATGATACAATTGGACTCCAAGAAATAACATTCTTCTTAATTTGACATGATTGCTGGAACTCAGCGATTACACTGGGCGCTGTGGTAGCGCTTTATTTAAAATTTAGATAAATAAGTCATTTTTTACTGTGGGACCAATCCTAGCCGTTAGCCGCGCTGAAGAAATAGAGACAGTTTCAAAAACTACATTTCATTGACTTTCTAACGGTATCAGTCCGTTTGAGTTACAACGGTTGCGTCACATATTCGTACGAACATGTATTTAGCGATATTTTTCTGATATTACTAGGTTGCATCGCTTTTAACAGTGAAACGATTGACTGTGGGACTTAATTGAACTGATTTTGGACTTTGACCTTATAAATGTGATAAATGATACAATTGGACTCCAAGAAATAACATTCTTCTTAATTTGACATGATTGCTGGAACTCAGCGATTACACTGGGCGCTGTGGTAGCGCTTTATTTAAAATTTAGATAAATAAGTCATTTTTTACTGTGGGACCAATCCTAGCCGTTAGCGCGCGCTGAAGAAATAGAGACAGTTTCAAAAACTACATTTCATTGACTTTCTAACGGTATCAGTCCGTTTGAGTTACAACGGTTGCGTCACATATTCGTACCAACATGTATTTAGCGATATTTTTCTGATATTACTAGGTTGCATCGCTTTTAACAGTGAAACGATTGACTGTGGGACTTAATTGAACTGATTTTGGACTTTGACCTTATAAATGTGATAAATGATACAATTGGACTCCAAGAAATAACATTCTTCTTAATTTGACATGATTGCTGGAACTCAGAATTACACTGGGCGCTGTGGTAGCGCTTTATTTAAAATTTAGATAAATAAGTCATTTTTTACTGTGGGACCAATCCTAGCCGTTAGCACGCGCTGAAGAAATAGAGACAGTTTCAAAAACTACATTTCATTGACTTTCTAACGGTATCAGTCCGTTTGAGTTACAACGGTTGCGTCACATATTCGTACCAACATGTATTTAGCGATATTTTTCTGACATTACTAGGTTGCATCGCTTTTAACAGTGAAACGATTGACTGTGGGACTTAATTGAACTGATTTTGGACTTTGACCTTATAAATGTGATAAATGAGACAATTGGACTCCAAGAAATAACATTCTTCTTAATTTGACATGATTGCTGGAACTCAGCGATTACACTGGGCGCTGTGGTAGCGCTTTATTTAAAAATTTAGATAAATAAGTCATTTTTTACTGTGGGACCAATCCTAGCCGTTAGCGCGCGCTGAAGAAATAGAGACAGTTTCAAAAACTACATTTCATTGACTTTCTAACGGTATCAGTCCGTTTGAGTTACAACGGTTGCGTCACATATTCGTACAACATGTATTTAGCGATAATTTTTCTGATATTACTAGGTTGCATCGCTTTTAACAGTGAAACGATTGACTGTGGGACTTAATTGAACTGATTTTGGACTTTGACCTTATAAATGTGATAAATGACACAATTGGACTCCAAGAAATAACATTCTTCTTAATTTGACATGATTGCTGGAACTCAGCGATTACACTGGGCGCTGTGGTAGCGCTTTATTTAAAAATTTAGATAAATAAGTCATTTTTTACTGTGGGACCAATCCTAGCCGTTAGCACGCGCTGAAGAAATAGAGACAGTTTCAAAAACTACATTTCATTGACTTTCTAACGGTATCAGTCCGTTTGAGTTACAACGGTTGCGTCACATATTCGTACCAACATGTATTTAGCGATATTTTTCTGATATTACTAGGTTGCATCGCTTTTAACAGTGAAACGATTGACTGTGGACTTAATTGAACTGATTTTGGACTTTGACCTTATAAATGTGATAAATGAGACAATTGGACTCCAAGAAATAACATTCTTCTTAATTTGACATGATTGCTGGAGATAAATAAGTCATTTTTTACTGTGGGACCAATCCTAGCCGTTAGCGCGCGCTGAAGAAATAGAGACAGTTTCAAAAACTACATTTCATTGACTTTCTAACGGTATCAGTCCGTTTGAGTTACAACGGTTGCGTCACATATTCGTACCAACATGTATTTAGCGATATTTTTCTGATATTACTAGGTTGCATCGCTTTTAACAGTGAAACGATTGACTGTGGGACTTAATTGAACTGATTTTGGACTTTGACCTTATAAATGTGATAAATGAACAATTGGACTCCAAGAAATAACATTCTTCTTAATTTGACATGATTGCTGGAACTCAGCAATTACACTGGGCGCTGTGGTAGCGCTTTATTTAAAAATTTAGATAAATAAGTCATTTTTTACTGTGGGACCAATCCTAGCCGTTAGCGCGCGCTGAAGAAATAGAGACAGTTTCAAAAACTACATTTCATTGACTTTCTAACGGTATCAGTCCGTTTGAGTTACAACGGTTGCGTCACATATTCGTACCAACATGTATTTAGCGATATTTTTCTGATATTACTAGGTTGCATCGCTTTTAACAGTGAAACGATTGACTGTGGGACTTAATTGAACTGATTTTGGACTTTGACCTTATAAATGTGATAAATGAGACAATTGGACTCAAGAAATAACATTCTTCTTAATTTGACATGATTGCTGGAACTCAGCGATTACACTGGGCGCTGTGGTAGCGCTTTATTTTAAAATTTAGATAAATAAGTCATTTTTTACTGTGGACCAATCCTAGCCGTTAGCGCGCGCTGAAGAAATAGAGACAGTTTCAAAAACTACATTTCATTGACTTTCTAACGGTATCAATCCGTTTGAGTTACAACGGTTGCGTCACATATTCGTACCAACATGTATTTTAGCGATATTTTTCTGATATTACTAGGTTGCATCGCTTTTAACAGTCAAACGATTGACTGTGGGACTTAATTGAACTGATTTTGGACTTTGACCTTATAAATGTGATAAATGACACAATTGGACTCCAAGAAATAACATTCTTCTTAATTTGACTGATTGCTGGAACTTAGCGATTACACTGGGCGCTGTGGTAGCGCTTTTTTTTAAAAATTTAGATAAATAAGTCATTTTTTACTGTGGACCAATCCTAGCCGTTAGCGCCCCTGAAGAAATAGCGACAGGTTTCAAAAATCTACATTTTCATTAGACCTTCCTCAACGGTATCTAGTCCGGTTTGAGTTACCGACGGTTTGCGTCCACTTATTCAGTACCAACATGTATTAGCGATATTTTTCTGATATTACTAGGGTTGCATCGCTTTAACAGTGAAGACGATTGACTGTGGACTTAAGTTGACTGATTTTGGACTTTGAACCTTAATAAATATGATAAATGAGACAATTGGGACTCCAAGAAATAACATTCTTTCTTTAATTTGACATGATGCTGGAACTCAGCATTACACTGGGCGCTGTGGGTAGCGCTTATTTTAAAAATTTAGATAAATAAGTCATTTTTCACTGTGGGACCAATCCTAGCGTTAGCGCGCGCTGAAGAAATAGAGACGAGTTTCAAAAACTACATTTCATTGACTTTCTAACGGTATCAGTCCGGTTTGAGTTACAACGGTTGCGTCACATATTCGTACCAACATGTATTAGCGATATTTTTCTGATATTACTGGTATGCAGTCGCTTTTTAACAGTGAAACGATTGACTGTGGGATTAATTTGAACTTATTTTGACTTTGACCTTATAAATGTGATAAATGAGACAATTGGACTCCAAGAAATAACATTCTTCTTAATTTGACATGATTGCTGGAACTCAGCGAATTACACTGGGCGCTGTGGTAGCGCTTAATTTAAAAATTTAGATAAATAAGTCATTTTTACTGTGGGACCAATCCGTAGCCGTTAGCGCGCGCTGAAGAAATAGGTACAGTTTCAAAAACTACATTTCTTGACTTTCTAACGGGTATCAGTCCGTTTGAGTTACAACGGTTGCGTCACATATTCGTACCAACATGTATTTAGCGATATTTTTCTGATATTACTAGGTTGCATCGCTTTAAACAGTGAAACGATTGACTGTGGGACTTAATTGAACTGATTTTGGACTTTGACCTTATAAATGTGATAAATGATACAATTGGACTCCAAGAAATAACATTCTTCTTAATTTGACATGATTGCTGGAACTCAGAATTACACTGGGCGCTTGTGGTAGCGCTTTATTTAAAAATTTAGATAAATAAGTCATTTTTTACTGTGGGACCAATCCTAGCCGTTAGTACGCGCTGAAGAAATAAAGACAGTTTCAAAAACTACATTTCATTGACTTTCTAACGGTAGCAGTCCGTTTGAGTTACAACGGTTGCGTCACATATTCGTACCAACATGTATTTAGCGATATTTTTCTGATATTACTAGGTTGCATCGCTTTTAACAGTGAAACGATTGACTGTGGGACTTAATTGAACTGATTTTGGACTTTGACCTTATAAATGTGATAAATGAGACAATTGGACTCCAAGAAATAACACTCTTCTTAATTTGACATGATTGCTGGAACTCAGCGATTACACTGGGCGCTGTGGTAGCGCTTTATTTAAAAATTTAGATAAATAAGTCATTTTTTACTGTGGGACCAATCCTAGCCGTTAGCGCGCGCTGAAGAAGTAGGTACAGTTTCAAAAACTACATTTCCTTGACTTTCTAACGGTATCAGTCCGTTTGAGTTACAACGGTTTCGTCACATATTCGTACCGACATGTATTTAGCGATATTTTTCTGATATTACTAGGTTGCATCGCTTTTAACAGTGAAACGATTGACTGTGGGACTTATTTGAACTGATTTTCGACTTTGACCTTATAAATGTGATAAATGATACAATTGGACTCCAAGAAATAACATTCTTCTTAATTTGACATGATTGCTGGAACTCAGAAATTACACTGGGCGCTGTGGTAGCGCTTTATTTAAAAATTTAGATAAATAAGTCATTTTTTACTGTGGGACCAATCCTAGCCGTTAGTACGCGCTGAAGAAATAGAGACAGTTCAAAACTACATTTCATTGACTTTCTAACGGTAGCAGTCTGTTTGAGTTACAACGGTTGCGTCACATATTCGTACGAACATGTATTTAGCGATATTTTTCTAATATTACTAGGTTGCATCGCTTTTAACAGTGAAACGATTGACTGTGGGACTTAATTGAACTGATTTTGGACTTTGACCTTATAAATGTGATAAATAAGACAATTGGACTCCAAGAAATAACATTCTTCTTAATTTGACATGATTGCTGGAACTCAGCGATTACACTGGGCGCTGTGGTAGCGCTTTATTTAAAATTTAGATAAATAAGTCATTTTTTACTGTGGGACCAATCCTAGCCGTTAGCGCGCGCTGAAGAAATAGAGACAGTTTCAAAAAACAACATTTCATGACTTTCTAACGGTATCAGTCCGTTTGAGTTACAACGGTTGCGTCACATATTTCGTACCAACATGTATTTAGCGATATTTTTCTGATATTACTAGGTTGCATCGCTTTTAACAGTGAAACGATTGACTGTGGACTTAATTGATACTGATTTTGGACTTTGACCTTATAAATGTGATAAATGATACAATTGGACTCCAAGAAATAACATTCTTCTTAATTTGACATGATTGCTGGAACTCAGAAATTACACTGGGCGCTGTGGTAGCGCTTTATTTAAACTTTAGATAAATAAGTCATTTTTTACTGTGGGACCAATCCTAGCCGTTAGCCGCGGCTGAAGAAATAGAGACAGTTTCAAAAACTACATTTCATTGACTTTCTAACGGTAGCAGTCTGTTTGAGTTACAGCGGTTGCGCCACATATTCGTACGAACATGTATTTAGCGATATTTTCTGATATTACTAGGTTGCATCGCTTTTAACAGTGAAACGATTGACTGTGGGACTTAATTGAACTGATTTTGGACTTTGACCTTATAAATGTGATAAATAACACAATTGGACTCCAAGAAATAACATTCTTCTTAATTTGACATGATTGCTGGAACTCAGCGATTACACTGGGCGCTGTGGTAGCGCTTTATTTAAAAATTTAGATAAATAAGTCATTTTTTACTGTGGGACCAATCCTAGCCTGTTAGCGCGCGCTGAAGAAATAGAGACAGTTTCAAAAACTACATTTCATTGACTTTCTAACGGTATCAGTCCGTTTGAGTTACAACGGTTGCGTCACATATTCGTACCAACATGTATTTAGCGATATTTTTCTGATATTACTAGGTTGCATCGCTTTTAACAGTGAAACGATTGACTGTGGGACTTAATTGAACTGATTTTTGGACTTTGACCTTATAAATGTGATAAATGAAACAATTGGACTCCAAGAAATAAACATTCTTCTTAATTTGACATGATTGCTGGAACTCAGCGATTACCACTGGGCGCTGTGGTAGCGCTTTATTTAAAATTTAGATAAATTAAGTCATTTTTTTACTGTGGGACCAATCCTAACCTTAGCGCGCGCTGAAGAAATAGAGACAGTTTCAAAAACTACATTTCATTGACTTTCTAACGGTAGCAGTCCGTTTGAGTTACACGGTTGCGCCACATATTCGTACCAACATGTATTTAGCGATATTTTCTGATATTACTAGGTTGCATCGCTTTTAAACAGTGAAAACGATTGACTGGTGGGACTTAATTGAACTGATTTTGGACTTTGACCTTATAATGTGATAAATAATACAATTGGACTCCAAGAAATAACATTCTTCTTATTTGACATGATTGCTGGAACTCAGCGATTACACTGGGCGCTGTGGTAGCGCTTATAATTAAAATTTAGATAAATAAGTCATTTTTTACTGTGGTGACCAATCCTAGCCGTTAGCGCGCGCTGAAAGAAATAGGACAGTTTCAAAAAACTACATTTCATTGACTTTCTAACGTATCAGTCCTTTGAGTTACAACGGTTTGCGTCACATATTCGTACCAAACATGTATTTAGCGATATTTTTCTGATATTACTAGGTGCATCGCTTTAACAGTGAAACGATTGACTGTGGGACTTAATTGAACTGATTTTGGACTTGACCTTATAATGTGATAAATGATACAATTGGACTCCAAAAATACATTCTTCTTAATTTGACATGATTGCTGGAACTCAGCGATTACACTGGGCGCTGTGGTACGCTTTTATTTAAAAATTTAGATAAATTAAGTCATTTTTTACTGTGGGACCAATCCTAGCCGTTAGCGCCCGCTGAAGAAATAGAGACAGTTTCAAAAACTACATTTATTGAACTTTCTAACGGTATCAGTCCGTTTGAGTTACAACGGTTGCGCACATATTCGTACCAACATGTATTTAGCGATATTTTTCTGAATATTACTAGTTGCATCGCTTTTAACAGTGAAACGATTGACTGTGGGACTTAATTGAACTGATTTTGGACTTTGACCTTATAAATGTGATAAATGAGACAATTGGACTCCAAGAAAATAACATTCTTCTTAATTTGACATGATTGCTGGAACTCAGCGATTACACTGGGCGCTGTGGTTAGCGCTTTATTTAAAATTTAGGATAAATAAGTCATTTTTACTGTGGGACCAATCCTAGCCGTTAGCGGCGCGCTGAAGAAATAGAGACAGTTTCAAAAAACTACATTTCATTGACTTTCTAACGGTATCAGTCCGTTTGAGTTACAACGGGTTGCGTCACATATTCGTACGAACATGTATTTAGCGATATTTTTCTGATATTACTAGGTTGCATCGCTTTTAACCAGGTGAAACGATTGACTGTGGGACTTAATTTGAACTGATTTTGGACTTTGACCTTATAAATGTGATAAATGATACAATTGGACTCCAGAAATAACATTCTTCTTAATTTGACATGATTGCTGGAACTCAGCGATTACACTGGGCGCTGTGGAACGCTTTATTTAAAAATTTAGATAAATAAGTCATTTTTACTGTGGGACCAATCCTAGCCGTTAGTCGCGCGCTGAAGAAATTAGCAGACAATTTCAAAACTACATTTCATTGACTTCTAACGGTATCAGTCCGTTTGAGTTACAACGGTTGCGTCACATATTCGTACCAACATGTATTTTAGCGATATTTTTCTGATATTACTAGGTTGCATCGCTTTAACAGTGAAACGATTGACTGTGGGACTTAATTGAACTGATTTTGGACTTTGACCTTATAATGTGATAAATGAGACAATTGGACTCCAAGAAATAACACTCTTCTTAATTTGACATGATTGCTGGAACTCAGCGATTACACTGGGCGCTGTGGTAGCGCTTTATTTAAAATTTAGATAAATAAGTCATTTTTTACTGTGGGGACCAATCCTAGCCTTAGCGCGCGCTGAAAAAATAGGACAGTTTTCAAAAAACTACATTTCCATTGACCTTTCTAACGGTATCAGTCCCGTTTGCGTTACATACGGTTTTCGTCAATATTCGTCCGACAATGTATTAGCGATATTTTTCTGATATTATCTTAGGTTTGCATCGCTTTTAACAGTGGAGAACGATTGACTGTGGACATTAATTGAACTGATTTTGGACTTTGACCTTTATAAATGTGATAAGTGTGACAATTGAACTCCAAGAAATAACATTCCTCCTGAGTTGAATGATTTGCTGGAACTCAGAAATTACATGCTGGGCCGCTGTGTAGCGCTTTATTTTAAAATTTAGATAAATAAGTCCATTTTTTACTTGTGGGACCTAATCCTAGCGTCCTAGGGTCGCGCTGAAGAAATAGAGGACGGTTTCAAAACTTACTTTCATTGACTTTAACGGTAGCAGTCTGTTTTTGAGTTACAACGGTTGCGCCAATTATTCGTACTAACATGTTTTGGCGATATTTTTCAAATTTACTAGGTTGGCATCGGCTTTTTAACAGTGAAACGATTGACTGTGGGACTTAATTGAACTGATTTTGGACTTTGACCTTATAAATGTGATAAATGAGACAATTGGACTCTCAAGAAATAACATCTTCTTAATTTGCATGATTGCTGGAACTCAGAATACACTGGGCGCTGTGGTAGCGCTTTATTTAAAAAATTTTAGATAAATAAGTCAATTTTTACTGTGGGACCAATCGCTAGCCGTTAGCGGCGCGTGAAGAAATAGAGACAGTTTCAAAAACTACATTTCATTGACTTCTAACGGTATCAGTCCGTTTGAGTTACAACGGTTGCGTCACATATTCGTACCAAACATGTTATTAAGCGATATTTTTCTGATATACTAGGTTGCATCGCTTTTTAACAGTGAAACGATTGACTGTGGACTTAATTGAACTGATTTTCGACTTTGACCTTATAATGTGATAAATGATGAAACAATTGGACTCCAAGAAATAACATTCTTCTTAAATTTGACATGATTGCTGGAACTCAGCAATTAACACTGGGCGCTGTGGTAGCGCTTTATTTAAAAATTAGATAAATAAGTCATTTTTACTGTGGGACCAATCCCTAGCCGTTAGTCCGGCGCCTGAACGAAATAGAGACAGGCTTTCAAAAACTACATTTTCATTGACTTTCTAACGCTAGCAGTCCTGTTTGAGTTTTACAACGGTTGCCGCCACATATTCGTCCCTGAACATGTATTTTAGGTCGATATTTTTTTCTAAATATTACTAGGGTTGCATCGCTTTTAAAGTGAAAACGATTGACTTGTGGACTTAATTGAACTGATTTTTGGGACCTTTGACCTTATCAATGTGATAAATAACACAATTGGACTCCAGAATAACATTGCTTTCTAATTTGACATGATGCCTGGAACTCTGGCGATTCACTGGGCGCTGTGGTAGCGATATTTATAAAATTTAGATAAAATAAGTCCATTTTTACTGTGGGACAATCCTAGCCGTTAGCGCGCGCTGAAGAAATAGAGACAGTTCAAAAAACACATTTTCATTGACTTTCTAACCGGTATCAGTCGCGTTTGAGTTACAACGGTTTGCGCACATATTCGTACAACATGTATTTAGGATATTTTCTTATATTACTAGGTTGCATCGCTTAACAGTGAAACGATTGACTGTGGACTTAACTTGAACTGATTTTGGACTTTGACCTTATAAATTGATAACATAACAATTGGACTCCAAGAATAACATTCTTCTAATTTGACATGAATTGCTGGAACTCAGATTACACTGGCCGCTGTGGTACGCTTTATTTAAAATTTAGTAAATAAGTCATTTTTTACTGGTGGACCAATCCTACCCGTTTAGCCTGCGTGAAGAAATAGAGGACAGTTTCAAAACAACATTTCAATGACTTCTAACGGTTAGCAGCCGTTTGAGTTACACGGTTGCGCACATATCGTACAAACATGTATTTAGCGATAATTTTCTGATATTACTAGGTTGCACGCTTCTAACAGTGAAACGATTGACTGTGGGACTTAATTGAAACTGATTTTGGACTTTACCTTATAAATGTAATAAATAATACAATTGGATCCAGAATAACATTCTTCTTAATTTGACATGATTGCTGGAACTCAATACACTGGGCGCCTGTGGTAACGCTTTATTAAAAATTTAATAAATAAGTCATTTTTTACGTGGGACCAAATCCTAGCCGTTAGGCGCGCTGAAGAAATAGGACAGTTCAAAAACTACATTTCATTGCTTTCTAACGGTAATCAGTCCGTTTGAGTTACAACGGTTGCGTCACATATTCGTACCAAACATGTTTTAGCGATATTTTTTCTGATATTACTAGGTTGCATCGCTTTTAACAGTGAAACGATTGACTGTGGCACTTAATTGAACTGATTTGGACTTTACCCTTAAAATATGATAAATGACAATTGGACTCCAAGAATACACTTTCTTAATTTGACAATGATCTGTTGGAACTCCGATTACACTGGGCGCTGTGGTACGCTTATTTAAAATTTAGATAAATAAGTCATTTTTTACTAGTGGACCAATCCTACCGTTAGCGCGACGCTGAGAAATAGGCAGTTTCAAAAACAACTTTCATTGACTTTCTAACGGTAATCAAGTCCGTTGAGTTACAACGGTTGCGCCACATATTCGTACCAAATGTATTTATGCGATATTTTCTGATATTACTAGGTTGCATCGCTTCTAACAGTGAAACGATTGACTGTGGACTTAATTGAACTATTTTGGACTTCCTTATAAATGTATATAATGAACAATTGAACCCAAGAAATAACATCTTCTTTTGACATGATTGCTGGAACTCAGAAATTAACACTGGGGCTGTGGTAAGCGTCTTTTTTAAAATTAGATAAATAAGTCATTTTTTACTGGGGACCATCCTAGCCGTTAACCGCTGAAAGAAATAGAGACAGTTTCAAAAACTACATTCATTGACTTTCTAACAGGTATCAGTCTTTGAGTTACAACGGTGCGTCACATATTCGTACCAAAGATGTATTTAGCGATATTTTCTGATATACTAGTTGCATCGCTTTTAAATGAAACGATTGGACTGTGGACTATTGAACTGATTTTGGACTTTCACCTTATAATGTGATAAATGATACAATTGACTCCAAGAAATAACATGCTTCTTAATTTGACATGATTGCTGGGAACTCAGAAATTACACTGGCGGTGTGGTAACGCTTTATATTAAAAAATAGATAAATAAAGTCATTTTTACTGATGGGATCCCAATCCTAGACTCGTTACCGCGCTGAAGAAAAGTCAGTACATTAAAAACTACATTTCTGACTTTGCTAGACGGTATCAGTTCCGTTTGAGGTTACATTGTACGGTTTCGCGTCACCATTTATTCGTGACCAACATGTATTAGCCGATTACTGATTTCTCGACATATTCACTTATAGCGCACCTTGCACGTAGCTTCGGGTTACACCCATAGTGATACCCGTTACCGATGACTGTCCGCGGAGCGTTAATGGTGAGAGGCGTGATCTCTTCCCCTAGGCATTAGTGAATGTATACAAAATAGAGACTACCCTCAGGGATAAGTAAACGGCCAAATTCCACGGTGTGATAAAAGGATGTATTATCACCAATTGGTGGTTACACACTAAAACCCATGCATGACCTTGTAGCTAAGAATTCTAAAACATTCTTAAATGCTTATATTGACATGATTGCTGGTAAACTCAAGTAAATTTACACAATGTTTTGATGACGAGGGACGCCGAATGAAACCATCTGGTAATGTCGCGCGGAGCCAGCGTTATTTAAAAATTTAAGACACACTATACACAGAATATATTTACTTATTCCTTTATCTTCTGTGGGAGACCATCGGAGATCTACTTTCCCCGAAGCCTGTCTAGCGTTGGGCCCCGTATAAGTCGAATGTAATAAGCAGAAGTACGAGGGAGCACGCACTGAATTATGCAGAACGATTATTTATAAAAGTATTTTACTTCAAGCACTTTATCAAAGACATGAAACTCTGTAGTTTAAAACAATCTATTTTCTTTTTGATGAGTACAGTCCGATGAACTTGTAATAGCAGTTCTAATCGCCGGCAACCGAAAACCCGCGGTTACCGTAAATCCCGATCAGTACGTTATCGAGATCGTAGATACTGGATGTAAATGGATAAGCAGTTGCACCAAGTACGGTTAACTCGAGTTTCCCCACAAAACTAAATTCGTTACGAACATTGTATTTAGTCAGAGAATATTTTCTAAATATTAACTAGGTTTATTTTTTCACACTAAAATCTCCATGAGAATTGGAGTCTCTATATATAATACTTTCATTATGTTGATGGCAAGACGCCGATGAAAGCAGTTTATTGAGCAGGAATTGAGACTAGACGCCGCGGATGGACTTTTATAACATGTAAACTCACGTATGAGATTCGTATATTGAATAGACACACATGGTTGACACTTAATAGAAATTGATGAATGAACTTAACACAAAGTTGGAGAGTCTACACAGAACCTACTATATGATACACATAACATTCTTTATCCTGACCCTAATTTGACATGGAATTGCTCGGCTTCATCGATTACACTTGGGCGCTGTGGATAGCGATTATGTATAAAGTTTGATTAAATAGTCATTTTTAACTGTGGGACCAATCCTAACCCTTACGCCGCGCATGAGAAATAGACGACAGGGTTTTCCAACAAACAACATTTTAATTGACTTTCTATACGGTATCGATTCGTTTGAATGTTACATAACGGTTGGTACTCATCATTTGTACCAAGATGTTTTAGCGTCATTTTCTGATATTACTAGGCTTCATCGCTTTAACAGTGAAACGATTGACTGTGGGACTAATGAACTGATTTGGGACTTTCACCTTATAAATGTGGTAAAATGAAAACAATTGAAAGCTCCAGGAAATACGCATACTTCTTACTTTGAATGATTCCCTGGAAGTCAGCAATTACACTGGACGCTGTGGTAGCGCTTTACTTTACAAAATTTAGAGAAATAAGTCATTTTTTTTACTGTGGGACCAATTCCTATGCCGTTAACCGGCGCGCTGAGGAAGGGTAGGCTACAGTTTTAACAAACTACATTTCCTTGACTTTCTAAGCGGTATCAGTCCGTTTGAGTACAACGGTTGCGTCACATATATCGTACCAACATGTATTTAGCGATATTTTCTGATATTACTAGGTTGCATCGCTTTTAACAGTGAAACGATTGATGTGGGATGTAATTGAACTGATTTGGACTTTGATTTTTAATTGTGATAATAATACAATTGACTCCAAGAATAACATTCTTCTAATTTGACATGATTGCTGTGGAACTCAGCGATTACACTGGACTCGCTGTGGTAACGCTTATTTAAAAATTTTATACATAAGTCGATTTTTACTGTGGCGACCAATCCTAACCGTTTAGTTGACGCGCTGAAGGAATAGCGACAGATTTCAAAAACTACATTTTCATTGACTTTCTAACAGGTATCAGTCCGTGTGAGACAACGGGTTGCGTCACATATTCCGTACCAAACATGTTATTAGCGATATTTTCTGATATTACCTAGGTGCATCCGCTTTTAACAGGAAACGATTGACTGTGGACTTAATTGAACTTGATTTTAGGACTTTGAACCTTATAAATGTGATAATGAGACAATTGGGACTCCAAGGAATAACACTCTTCTGTAATTTGACATGATTGCTGGAACTAAGCGATTACACTGGCGCTGTGTTAGCGTTTACTTTAAATTTGATAAATAGTTGTCATTTTTTACTGTGGGACCAATCCTAGCC
>JASGCC010001654.1:0-34116 GCA_030067915.1 Hydractinia echinata
GGTTCATGGGTTTTAGTGGTGAAAAAATAATTTTAAAAATCGTTCGGGAAATGAGTTTACTCCCTGCTTACTTTCTTTGTATACATTCGACTATACGGGCCGATGGGATTTACGGGAAATCGCGGGTTTTCGGTTGCCGGCGATTAAACTGCTTTCATTCGGCGTCTCATCAAAAATGAAAATATTTTTGAAAACTACAAGTCTCATGGGTTTTAGTGGTGAAAAAATAATTTTAAAAATCGTTCGGGAAATGAGTTTACTCCCTGCTTACTTTCTTTGTATACATTCGACTATACGGGATTTACGGGAAATCGCGGGTTTTCGGTTGCCGGCGATTAAACTGCTTTCATTCGGCGTCTCATCAAAAATGAAAATATTTTTGAAAACTACAAGTCTCATGGGTTTTAGTGGTGAAAAAATAATTTTAAAAATCGTTCGGGAAATGAGTTTACTCCCTGCTTACTTTCTTTGTATACATTCGACTATACGGGATTTACGGGAAATCGCGGGTTTTCGGTTGCCGGCGATTAAACTGCTTTCATTCGGCGTCTCATCAAAAATGAAAATATTTTTGAAAACTACAAGTCTCATGGGTTTTAGTGGTGAAAAAATAATTTTAAAAATCGTTCGGGAAATGAGTTTACTCCCTGCTTACTTTCTTTGTATACATTCGACTATACGGGATCCGGGATTTACGGGAAATCGCGGGTTTTCGGTTGCCGGCGATTAAACTGCTTTCATTCGGCGTCTCATCAAAAATGAAAATATTTTTGAAAACTACAAGTCTCATGGGTTTTAGTGGTGAAAAAATAATTTTAAAAATCGTTCGGGAAATGAGTTTACTCCTGCTTACTTTCTTTGTATACATTCGACTATACGGGATTTACGGGAAATCGCGGGTTTTCGGTTGCCGGCGATTAAACTGCTTTCATTCGGCGTCTCATCAAAAATGAAAATATTTTTGAAAACTACAAGTCTCATGGGTTTTAGTGGTGAAAAAATAATTTTAAAAATCGTTCGGGAAATGAGTTTACTCCCTGCTTACTTTCTTTGTATACATTCGACTACGGCCGACGGGATTTACGGGAAATCGCGGGTTTTCGGTTGCCGGCGATTAAACTGCTTTCATTCGGCGTCTCATCAAAAATGAAAATATTTTTGAAAACTACAAGTCTCATGGGTTTTAGTGGTGAAAAAATAATTTTAAAAATCGTTCGGGAAATGAGTTTACTCCCTGCTTACTTTCTTTGTATACATTCGACTATACGGGATGGGATTTACGGGAAATCGCGGGTTTTCGGTTGCCGGCGATTAAACTGCTTTCATTCGGCGTCTCATCAAAAATGAAAATATTTTTGAAAACTACAAGTCTCATGGGTTTTAGTGGTGAAAAAATAATTTTAAAAATCGTTCGGGAAATGAGTTTACTCCCTGCTTACTTTCTTTGTATACATTCGACTATACGGGATTTACGGGAAATCGCGGGTTTTCGGTTGCCGGCGATTAAACTGCTTTCATTCGGCGTCTCATCAAAAATGAAAATATTTTTGAAAACTACAAGTCTCATGGGTTTTAGTGGTGAAAAAATAATTTTAAAAATCGTTCGGGAAATGAGTTTACTCCCTGCTTACTTTCTTTGTATACATTCGACTATACGGGCCGATCCGGGATTTACGGGAAATCGCGGGTTTTCGGTTGCCGGCGATTAAACTGCTTTCATTCGGCGTCTCATCAAAAATGAAAATATTTTTGAAAACTACAAGTCTCATGGGTTTTAGTGGTGAAAAAATAATTTTAAAAATCGTTCGGGAAATGAGTTTACTCCCTGCTTACTTTCTTTGTATACATTCGACTATACGGGATTTACGGGAAATCGCGGGTTTTCGGTTGCCGGCGATTAAACTGCTTTCATTCGGCGTCTCATCAAAAATGAAAATATTTTTGAAAACTACAAGTCTCATGGGTTTTAGTGGTGAAAAAATAATTTTAAAAATCGTTCGGGAAATGAGTTTACTCCCTGCTTACTTTCTTTGTATACATTCGACTATACGGGATTTACGGGAAATCGCGGGTTTTCGGTTGCCGGCGATTAAACTGCTTTCATTCGGCGTCTCATCAAAAATGAAAATATTTTTGAAAACTACAAGTCTCATGGGTTTTAGTGGTGAAAAAATAATTTTAAAAATCGTTCGGGAAATGAGTTTACTCCCTGCTTACTTTCTTTGTATACATTCGACTATACGGGAATTTACGGGAAATCGCGGGTTTTCGGTTGCCGGCGATTAAACTGCTTTCATTCGGCGTCTCATCAAAAATGAAAATATTTTTGAAAACTACAAGTCTCATGGGTTTTAGTGGTGAAAAAATAATTTTAAAAATCGTTCGGGAAATGAGTTTACTCCCTGCTTACTTTCTTTGTATACATTCGACTATACGGGCCGATGGGATTTACGGGAAATCGCGGGTTTTCGGTTGCCGGCGATTAAACTGCTTTCATTCGGCGTCTCATCAAAAATGAAAATATTTTTGAAAACTACAAGTCTCATGGGTTTTAGTGGTGAAAAAATAATTTTAAAAATCGTTCGGGAAATGAGTTTACTCCCTGCTTACTTTCTTTGTATACATTCGACTATACGGGATTTACGGGAAATCGCGGGTTTTCGGTTGCCGGCGATTAAACTGCTTTCATTCGGCGTCTCATCAAAAATGAAAATATTTTTGAAAACTACAAGTCTCATGGGTTTTAGTGGTGAAAAAATAATTTTAAAAATCGTTCGGGAAATGAGTTTACTCCCTGCTTACTTTCTTTGTATACATTCGACTATACGGGATTTACGGGAAATCGCGGGTTTTCGGTTGCCGGCGATTAAACTGCTTTCATTCGGCGTCTCATCAAAAATGAAAATATTTTTGAAAACTACAAGTCTCATGGGTTTTAGTGGTGAAAAAATAATTTTAAAAATCGTTCGGGAAATGAGTTTACTCCCTGCTTACTTTCTTTGTATACATTCGACTATACGGGATTTACGGGAAATCGCGGGTTTTCGGTTGCCGGCGATTAAACTGCTTTCATTCGGCGTCTCATCAAAAATGAAAATATTTTTGAAAACTACAAGTCTCATGGGTTTTAGTGGTGAAAAAATAATTTTAAAAATCGTTCGGGAAATGAGTTTACTCCCTGCTTACTTTCTTTGTATACATTCGACTATACGGGCCGAGGGATTTACGGGAAATCGCGGGTTTTCGGTTGCCGGCGATTAAACTGCTTTCATTCGGCGTCTCATCAAAAATGAAAATATTTTTGAAAACTACAAGTCTCATGGGTTTTAGTGGTGAAAAAATAATTTTAAAAATCGTTCGGGAAATGAGTTTACTCCCTGCTTACTTTCTTTGTATACATTCGACTATACGGGATTGGGATTTACGGGAAATCGCGGGTTTTCGGTTGCCGGCGATTAAACTGCTTTCATTCGGCGTCTCATCAAAAATGAAAATATTTTTGAAAACTACAAGTCTCATGGGTTTTAGTGGTGAAAAAATAATTTTAAAAATCGTTCGGGAAATGAGTTTACTCCCTGCTTACTTTCTTTGTATACATTCGACTATACGGGATTTACGGGAAATCGCGGGTTTTCGGTTGCCGGCGATTAAACTGCTTTCATTCGGCGTCTCATCAAAAATGAAAATATTTTTGAAAACTACAAGTCTCATGGGTTTTAGTGGTGAAAAAATAATTTTAAAAATCGTTCGGGAAATGAGTTTACTCCCTGCTTACTTTCTTTGTATACATTCGACTATACGGGATCCGGGATTTACGGGAAATCGCGGGTTTTCGGTTGCCGGCGATTAAACTGCTTTCATTCGGCGTCTCATCAAAAATGAAAATATTTTTGAAAACTACAAGTCTCATGGGTTTTAGTGGTGAAAAAATAATTTTAAAAATCGTTCGGGAAATGAGTTTACTCCCTGCTTACTTTCTTTGTATACATTCGACTATACGGGATTTACGGGAAATCGCGGGTTTTCGGTTGCCGGCGATTAAACTGCTTTCATTCGGCGTCTCATCAAAAATGAAAATATTTTTGAAAACTACAAGTCTCATGGGTTTTAGTGGTGAAAAAATAATTTTAAAAATCGTTCGGGAAATGAGTTTACTCCCTGCTTACTTTCTTTGTATACATTCGACTATACGGGATTTACGGGAAATCGCGGGTTTTCGGTTGCCGGCGATTAAACTGCTTTCATTCGGCGTCTCATCAAAAATGAAAATATTTTTGAAAACTACAAGTCTCATGGGTTTTAGTGGTGAAAAAATAATTTTAAAAATCGTTCGGGAAATGAGTTTACTCCCTGCTTACTTTCTTTGTATACATTCGACTATACGGGCAGGGATTTACGGGAAATCGCGGGTTTTCGGTTGCCGGCGATTAAACTGCTTTCATTCGGCGTCTCATCAAAAATGAAAATATTTTTGAAAACTACAAGTCTCATGGGTTTTAGTGGTGAAAAAATAATTTTAAAAATCGTTCGGGAAATGAGTTTACTCCCTGCTTACTTTCTTTGTATACATTCGACTATACGGGCCGATGGGATTTACGGGAAATCGCGGGTTTTCGGTTGCCGGCGATTAAACTGCTTTCATTCGGCGTCTCATCAAAAATGAAAATATTTTTGAAAACTACAAGTCTCATGGGTTTTAGTGGTGAAAAAATAATTTTAAAAATCGTTCGGGAAATGAGTTTACTCCCTGCTTACTTTCTTTGTATACATTCGACTATACGGGATTTACGGGAAATCGCGGGTTTTCGGTTGCCGGCGATTAAACTGCTTTCATTCGGCGTCTCATCAAAAATGAAAATATTTTTGAAAACTACAAGTCTCATGGGTTTTAGTGGTGAAAAAATAATTTTAAAAATCGTTCGGGAAATGAGTTTACTCCCTGCTTACTTTCTTTGTATACATTCGACTATACGGGATTTACGGGAAATCGCGGGTTTTCGGTTGCCGGCGATTAAACTGCTTTCATTCGGCGTCTCATCAAAAATGAAAATATTTTTGAAAACTACAAGTCTCATGGGTTTTAGTGGTGAAAAAATAATTTTAAAAATCGTTCGGGAAATGAGTTTACTCCCTGCTTACTTTCTTTGTATACATTCGACTATACGGGATTTACGGGAAATCGCGGGTTTTCGGTTGCCGGCGATTAAACTGCTTTCATTCGGCGTCTCATCAAAAATGAAAATATTTTTGAAAACTACAAGTCTCATGGGTTTTAGTGGTGAAAAAATAATTTTAAAAATCGTTCGGGAAATGAGTTTACTCCCTGCTTACTTTCTTTGTATACATTCGACTATACGGGATTTACGGGAAATCGCGGGTTTTCGGTTGCCGGCGATTAAACTGCTTTCATTCGGCGTCTCATCAAAAATGAAAATATTTTTGAAAACTACAAGTCTCATGGGTTTTAGTGGTGAAAAAATAATTTTAAAAATCGTTCGGGAAATGAGTTTACTCCCTGCTTACTTTCTTTGTATACATTCGACTATACGGGCCGAGGGATTTACGGGAAATCGCGGGTTTTCGGTTGCCGGCGATTAAACTGCTTTCATTCGGCGTCTCATCAAAAATGAAAATATTTTTGAAAACTACAAGTCTCATGGGTTTTAGTGGTGAAAAAATAATTTTAAAAATCGTTCGGGAAATGAGTTTACTCCCTGCTTACTTTCTTTGTATACATTCGACTATACGGGATTTACGGGAAATCGCGGGTTTTCGGTTGCCGGCGATTAAACTGCTTTCATTCGGCGTCTCATCAAAAATGAAAATATTTTTGAAAACTACAAGTCTCATGGGTTTTAGTGGTGAAAAAATAATTTTAAAAATCGTTCGGGAAATGAGTTTACTCCCTGCTTACTTTCTTTGTATACATTCGACTATACGGGATTTACGGGAAATCGCGGGTTTTCGGTTGCCGGCGATTAAACTGCTTTCATTCGGCGTCTCATCAAAAATGAAAATATTTTTGAAAACTACAAGTCTCATGGGTTTTAGTGGTGAAAAAATAATTTTAAAAATCGTTCGGGAAATGAGTTTACTCCCTGCTTACTTTCTTTGTATACATTCGACTATACGGGATTTACGGGAAATCGCGGGTTTTCGGTTGCCGGCGATTAAACTGCTTTCATTCGGCGTCTCATCAAAAATGAAAATATTTTTAAAACTACAAGTCTCATGGGTTTTAGTGGTGAAAAAATAATTTTAAAAATCGTTCGGGAAATGAGTTTACTCCCTGCTTACTTTCTTTGTATACATTCGACTATACGGGATTTACGGGAAATCGCGGGTTTTCGGTTGCCGGCGATTAAACTGCTTTCATTCGGCGTCTCATCAAAAATGAAAATATTTTTGAAAACTACAAGTCTCATGGGTTTTAGTGGTGAAAAAATAATTTTAAAAATCGTTCGGGAAATGAGTTTACTCCCTGCTTACTTTCTTTGTATACATTCGACTATACGGGCCGATCCGGGATTTACGGGAAATCGCGGGTTTTTTGCCGGCGATTAAACTGCTTTCATTCGGCGTCTCATCAAAAATGAAAATATTTTTGAAAACTACAAGTCTCATGGGTTTTAGTGGTGAAAAAATAATTTTAAAAATCGTTCGGGAAATGAGTTTACTCCCTGCTTACTTTCTTTGTATACATTCGACTATACGGGATTTACGGGAAATCGCGGGTTTTCGGTTGCCGGCGATTAAACTGCTTTCATTCGGCGTCTCATCAAAAATGAAAATATTTTTGAAAACTACAAGTCTCATGGGTTTTAGTGGTGAAAAAATAATTTTAAAAATCGTTCGGGAAATGAGTTTACTCCCTGCTTACTTTCTTTGTATACATTCGACTATACGGGATTTACGGGAAATCGCGGGTTTTCGGTTGCCGGCGATTAAACTGCTTTCATTCGGCGTCTCATCAAAAATGAAAATATTTTTGAAAACTACAAGTCTCATGGGTTTTAGTGGTGAAAAAATAATTTTAAAAATCGTTCGGGAAATGAGTTTACTCCTGCTTACTTTCTTTGTATACATTCGACTATACGGGATTTACGGGAAATCGCGGGTTTTCGGTTGCCGGCGATTAAACTGCTTTCATTCGGCGTCTCATCAAAAATGAAAATATTTTTGAAAACTACAAGTCTCATGGGTTTTAGTGGTGAAAAAATAATTTTAAAAATCGTTCGGGAAATGAGTTTACTCCCTGCTTACTTTCTTTGTATACATTCGACTATACGGGATTTACGGGAAATCGCGGGTTTTCGGTTGCCGGCGATTAAACTGCTTTCATTCGGCGTCTCATCAAAAATGAAAATATTTTTGAAAACTACAAGTCTCATGGGTTTTAGTGGTGAAAAAATAATTTTAAAAATCGTTCGGGAAATGAGTTTACTCCCTGCTTACTTTCTTTGTATACATTCGACTATACGGGCCGAGGGATTTACGGGAAATCGCGGGTTTTCGGTTGCCGGCGATTAAACTGCTTTCATTCGGCGTCTCATCAAAAATGAAAATATTTTTGAAAACTACAAGTCTCATGGGTTTTAGTGGTGAAAAAATAATTTTAAAAATCGTTCGGGAAATGAGTTTACTCCCTGCTTACTTTCTTTGTATACATTCGACTATACGGGATTTACGGGAAATCGCGGGTTTTCGGTTGCCGGCGATTAAACTGCTTTCATTCGGCGTCTCATCAAAAATGAAAATATTTTTGAAAACTACAAGTCTCATGGGTTTTAGTGGTGAAAAAATAATTTTAAAAATCGTTCGGGAAATGAGTTTACTCCCTGCTTACTTTCTTTGTATACATTCGACTATACGGGATTTACGGGAAATCGCGGGTTTTCGGTTGCCGGCGATTAAACTGCTTTCATTCGGCGTCTCATCAAAAATGAAAATATTTTTGAAAACTACAAGTCTCATGGGTTTTAGTGGTGAAAAAATAATTTTAAAAATCGTTCGGGAAATGAGTTTACTCCCTGCTTACTTTCTTTGTATACATTCGACTATACGGGATTTACGGGAAATCGCGGGTTTTCGGTTGCCGGCGATTAAACTGCTTTCATTCGGCGTCTCATCAAAAATGAAAATATTTTTGAAAACTACAAGTCTCATGGGTTTTAGTGGTGAAAAAATAATTTTAAAAATCGTTCGGGAAATGAGTTTACTCCCTGCTTACTTTCTTTGTATACATTCGACTATACGGGATTTACGGGAAATCGCGGGTTTTCGGTTGCCGGCGATTAAACTGCTTTCATTCGGCGTCTCATCAAAAATGAAAATATTTTTGAAAACTACAAGTCTCATGGGTTTTAGTGGTGAAAAAATAATTTTAAAAATCGTTCGGGAAATGAGTTTACTCCCTGCTTACTTTCTTTGTATACATTCGACTATACGGGAGGGATTTACGGGAAATCGCGGGTTTTCGGTTGCCGGCGATTAAACTGCTTTCATTCGGCGTCTCATCAAAAATGAAAATATTTTTGAAAACTACAAGTCTCATGGGTTTTAGTGGTGAAAAAATAATTTTAAAAATCGTTCGGGAAATGAGTTTACTCCCTGCTTACTTTCTTTGTATACATTCGACTATACGGGATGGGATTTACGGGAAATCGCGGGTTTTCGGTTGCCGGCGATTAAACTGCTTTCATTCGGCGTCTCATCAAAAATGAAAATATTTTTGAAAACTACAAGTCTCATGGGTTTTAGTGGTGAAAAAATAATTTTAAAAATCGTTCGGGAAATGAGTTTACTCCCTGCTTACTTTCTTTGTATACATTCGACTATACGGGATTTACGGGAAATCGCGGGTTTTCGGTTGCCGGCGATTAAACTGCTTTCATTCGGCGTCTCATCAAAAATGAAAATATTTTTGAAAACTACAAGTCTCATGGGTTTTAGTGGTGAAAAAATAATTTTAAAAATCGTTCGGGAAATGAGTTTACTCCCTGCTTACTTTCTTTGTATACATTCGACTATACGGGCCGATGGGATTTACGGGAAATCGCGGGTTTTCGGTTGCCGGCGATTAAACTGCTTTCATTCGGCGTCTCATCAAAAATGAAAATATTTTTGAAAACTACAAGTCTCATGGGTTTTAGTGGTGAAAAAATAATTTTAAAAATCGTTCGGGAAATGAGTTTACTCCCTGCTTACTTTCTTTGTATACATTCGACTATACGGGATGGGATTTACGGGAAATCGCGGGTTTTCGGTTGCCGGCGATTAAACTGCTTTCATTCGGCGTCTCATCAAAAATGAAAATATTTTTGAAAACTACAAGTCTCATGGGTTTTAGTGGTGAAAAAATAATTTTAAAAATCGTTCGGGAAATGAGTTTACTCCCTGCTTACTTTCTTTGTATACATTCGACTATACGGGATTTACGGGAAATCGCGGGTTTTCGGTTGCCGGCGATTAAACTGCTTTCATTCGGCGTCTCATCAAAAATGAAAATATTTTTGAAAACTACAAGTCTCATGGGTTTTAGTGGTGAAAAAATAATTTTAAAAATCGTTCGGGAAATGAGTTTACTCCCTGCTTACTTTCTTTGTATACATTCGACTATACGGGATTTACGGGAAATCGCGGGTTTTCGGTTGCCGGCGATTAAACTGCTTTCATTCGGCGTCTCATCAAAAATGAAAATATTTTTGAAAACTACAAGTCTCATGGGTTTTAGTGGTGAAAAAATAATTTTAAAAATCGTTCGGGAAATGAGTTTACTCCCTGCTTACTTTCTTTGTATACATTCGACTATACGGGAATTTACGGGAAATCGCGGGTTTTCGGTTGCCGGCGATTAAACTGCTTTCATTCGGCGTCTCATCAAAAATGAAAATATTTTTGAAAACTACAAGTCTCATGGGTTTTAGTGGTGAAAAAATAATTTTAAAAATCGTTCGGGAAATGAGTTTACTCCCTGCTTACTTTCTTTGTATACATTCGACTATACGGGCCGATGGGATTTACGGGAAATCGCGGGTTTTCGGTTGCCGGCGATTAAACTGCTTTCATTCGGCGTCTCATCAAAAATGAAAATATTTTTGAAAACTACAAGTCTCATGGGTTTTAGTGGTGAAAAAATAATTTTAAAAATCGTTCGGGAAATGAGTTTACTCCCTGCTTACTTTCTTTGTATACATTCGACTATACGGGATTTACGGGAAATCGCGGGTTTTCGGTTGCCGGCGATTAAACTGCTTTCATTCGGCGTCTCATCAAAAATGAAAATATTTTTGAAAACTACAAGTCTCATGGGTTTTAGTGGTGAAAAAATAATTTTAAAAATCGTTCGGGAAATGAGTTTACTCCCTGCTTACTTTCTTTGTATACATTCGACTATACGGGATTTACGGGAAATCGCGGGTTTTCGGTTGCCGGCGATTAAACTGCTTTCATTCGGCGTCTCATCAAAAATGAAAATATTTTTGAAAACTACAAGTCTCATGGGTTTTAGTGGTGAAAAAATAATTTTAAAAATCGTTCGGGAAATGAGTTTACTCCCTGCTTACTTTCTTTGTATACATTCGACTAACGGGCCGACGGGATTTACGGGAAATCGCGGGTTTTCGGTTGCCGGCGATTAAACTGCTTTCATTCGGCGTCTCATCAAAAATGAAAATATTTTTGAAAACTACAAGTCTCATGGGTTTTAGTGGTGAAAAAATAATTTTAAAAATCGTTCGGGAAATGAGTTTACTCCTGCTTACTTTCTTTGTATACATTCGACTATACGGGATTTACGGGAAATCGCGGGTTTTCGGTTGCCGGCGATTAAACTGCTTTCATTCGGCGTCTCATCAAAAATGAAAATATTTTTGAAAACTACAAGTCTCATGGGTTTTAGTGGTGAAAAAATAATTTTAAAAATCGTTCGGGAAATGAGTTTACTCCCTGCTTACTTTCTTTGTATACATTCGACTATACGGGATTTACGGGAAATCGCGGGTTTTCGGTTGCCGGCGATTAAACTGCTTTCATTCGGCGTCTCATCAAAAATGAAAATATTTTTGAAAACTACAAGTCTCATGGGTTTTAGTGGTGAAAAAATAATTTTAAAAATCGTTCGGGAAATGAGTTTACTCCCTGCTTACTTTCTTTGTATACATTCGACTATACGGGATGGGATTTACGGGAAATCGCGGGTTTTCGGTTGCCGGCGATTAAACTGCTTTCATTCGGCGTCTCATCAAAAATGAAAATATTTTTGAAAACTACAAGTCTCATGGGTTTTAGTGGTGAAAAAATAATTTTAAAAATCGTTCGGGAAATGAGTTTACTCCCTGCTTACTTTCTTTGTATACATTCGACTATACGGGATTTACGGGAAATCGCGGGTTTTCGGTTGCCGGCGATTAAACTGCTTTCATTCGGCGTCTCATCAAAAATGAAAATATTTTTGAAAACTACAAGTCTCATGGGTTTTAGTGGTGAAAAAATAATTTTAAAAATCGTTCGGGAAATGAGTTTACTCCCTGCTTACTTTCTTTGTATACATTCGACTATACGGGATTTACGGGAAATCGCGGGTTTTCGGTTGCCGGCGATTAAACTGCTTTCATTCGGCGTCTCATCAAAAATGAAAATATTTTTGAAAACTACAAGTCTCATGGGTTTTAGTGGTGAAAAAATAATTTTAAAAATCGTTCGGGAAATGAGTTTACTCCCTGCTTACTTTCTTTGTATACATTCGACTATACGGGAATTTACGGGAAATCGCGGGTTTTCGGTTGCCGGCGATTAAACTGCTTTCATTCGGCGTCTCATCAAAAATGAAAATATTTTTGAAAACTACAAGTCTCATGGGTTTTAGTGGTGAAAAAATAATTTTAAAAATCGTTCGGGAAATGAGTTTACTCCCTGCTTACTTTCTTTGTATACATTCGACTATACGGGATTTACGGGAAATCGCGGGTTTTCGGTTGCCGGCGATTAAACTGCTTTCATTCGGCGTCTCATCAAAAATGAAAATATTTTTGAAAACTACAAGTCTCATGGGTTTTAGTGGTGAAAAAATAATTTTAAAAATCGTTCGGGAAATGAGTTTACTCCCTGCTTACTTTCTTTGTATACATTCGACTATACGGGCCGATGGGATTTACGGGAAATCGCGGGTTTTCGGTTGCCGGCGATTAAACTGCTTTCATTCGGCGTCTCATCAAAAATGAAAATATTTTTGAAAACTACAAGTCTCATGGGTTTTAGTGGTGAAAAAATAATTTTAAAAATCGTTCGGGAAATGAGTTTACTCCCTGCTTACTTTCTTTGTATACATTCGACTATACGGGATATTTACGGGAAATCGCGGGTTTTCGGTTGCCGGCGATTAAACTGCTTTCATTCGGCGTCTCATCAAAAATGAAAATATTTTTGAAAACTACAAGTCTCATGGGTTTTAGTGGTGAAAAAATAATTTTAAAAATCGTTCGGGAAATGAGTTTACTCCCTGCTTACTTTCTTTGTATACATTCGACTATACGGGATTTACGGGAAATCGCGGGTTTTCGGTTGCCGGCGATTAAACTGCTTTCATTCGGCGTCTCATCAAAAATGAAAATATTTTTGAAAACTACAAGTCTCATGGGTTTTAGTGGTGAAAAAATAATTTTAAAAATCGTTCGGGAAATGAGTTTACTCCCTGCTTACTTTCTTTGTATACATTCGACTATACGGGATTTACGGGAAATCGCGGGTTTTCGGTTGCCGGCGATTAAACTGCTTTCATTCGGCGTCTCATCAAAAATGAAAATATTTTTGAAAACTACAAGTCTCATGGGTTTTAGTGGTGAAAAAATAATTTTAAAAATCGTTCGGGAAATGAGTTTACTCCCTGCTTACTTTCTTTGTATACATTCGACTATACGGGCCGAGGGATTTACGGGAAATCGCGGGTTTTCGGTTGCCGGCGATTAAACTGCTTTCATTCGGCGTCTCATCAAAAATGAAAATATTTTTGAAAACTACAAGTCTCATGGGTTTTAGTGGTGAAAAAATAATTTTAAAAATCGTTCGGGAAATGAGTTTACTCCCTGCTTACTTTCTTTGTATACATTCGACTATACGGGCCGATGGGATTTACGGGAAATCGCGGGTTTTCGGTTGCCGGCGATTAAACTGCTTTCATTCGGCGTCTCATCAAAAATGAAAATATTTTTGAAAACTACAAGTCTCATGGGTTTTAGTGGTGAAAAAATAATTTTAAAAATCGTTCGGGAAATGAGTTTACTCCCTGCTTACTTTCTTTGTATACATTCGACTATACGGGATTTACGGGAAATCGCGGGTTTTCGGTTGCCGGCGATTAAACTGCTTTCATTCGGCGTCTCATCAAAAATGAAAATATTTTTGAAAACTACAAGTCTCATGGGTTTTAGTGGTGAAAAAATAATTTTAAAAATCGTTCGGGAAATGAGTTTACTCCCTGCTTACTTTCTTTGTATACATTCGACTATACGGGATTTACGGGAAATCGCGGGTTTTCGGTTGCCGGCGATTAAACTGCTTTCATTCGGCGTCTCATCAAAAATGAAAATATTTTTGAAAACTACAAGTCTCATGGGTTTTAGTGGTGAAAAAATAATTTTAAAAATCGTTCGGGAAATGAGTTTACTCCCTGCTTACTTTCTTTGTATACATTCGACTATACGGGATATTTACGGGAAATCGCGGGTTTTCGGTTGCCGGCGATTAAACTGCTTTCATTCGGCGTCTCATCAAAAATGAAAATATTTTTGAAAACTACAAGTCTCATGGGTTTTAGTGGTGAAAAAATAATTTTAAAAATCGTTCGGGAAATGAGTTTACTCCCTGCTTACTTTCTTTGTATACATTCGACTATACGGGATTTACGGGAAATCGCGGGTTTTCGGTTGCCGGCGATTAAACTGCTTTCATTCGGCGTCTCATCAAAAATGAAAATATTTTTGAAAACTACAAGTCTCATGGGTTTTAGTGGTGAAAAAATAATTTTAAAAATCGTTCGGGAAATGAGTTTACTCCCTGCTTACTTTCTTTGTATACATTCGACTATACGGGATGGGATTTACGGGAAATCGCGGGTTTTCGGTTGCCGGCGATTAAACTGCTTTCATTCGGCGTCTCATCAAAAATGAAAATATTTTTGAAAACTACAAGTCTCATGGGTTTTAGTGGTGAAAAAATAATTTTAAAAATCGTTCGGGAAATGAGTTTACTCCCTGCTTACTTTCTTTGTATACATTCGACTATACGGGATTTACGGGAAATCGCGGGTTTTCGGTTGCCGGCGATTAAACTGCTTTCATTCGGCGTCTCATCAAAAATGAAAATATTTTTGAAAACTACAAGTCTCATGGGTTTTAGTGGTGAAAAAATAATTTTAAAAATCGTTCGGGAAATGAGTTTACTCCCTGCTTACTTTCTTTGTATACATTCGACTATACGGGCCGATCCGGGATTTACGGGAAATCGCGGGTTTTCGGTTGCCGGCGATTAAACTGCTTTCATTCGGCGTCTCATCAAAAATGAAAATATTTTTGAAAACTACAAGTCTCATGGGTTTTAGTGGTGAAAAAATAATTTTAAAAATCGTTCGGGAAATGAGTTTACTCCCTGCTTACTTTCTTTGTATACATTCGACTATACGGGCCGATCCGGGATTTACGGGAAATCGCGGGTTTTCGGTTGCCGGCGATTAAACTGCTTTCATTCGGCGTCTCATCAAAAATGAAAATATTTTTGAAAACTACAAGTCTCATGGGTTTTAGTGGTGAAAAAATAATTTTAAAAATCGTTCGGGAAATGAGTTTACTCCCTGCTTACTTTCTTTGTATACATTCGACTATACGGGATTTACGGGAAATCGCGGGTTTTCGGTTGCCGGCGATTAAACTGCTTTCATTCGGCGTCTCATCAAAAATGAAAATATTTTTGAAAACTACAAGTCTCATGGGTTTTAGTGGTGAAAAAATAATTTTAAAAATCGTTCGGGAAATGAGTTTACTCCCTGCTTACTTTCTTTGTATACATTCGACTATACGGGCCGATATTTACGGGAAATCGCGGGTTTTCGGTTGCCGGCGATTAAACTGCTTTCATTCGGCGTCTCATCAAAAATGAAAATATTTTTGAAAACTACAAGTCTCATGGGTTTTAGTGGTGAAAAAATAATTTTAAAAATCGTTCGGGAAATGAGTTTACTCCCTGCTTACTTTCTTTGTATACATTCGACTATACGGGATTTACGGGAAATCGCGGGTTTTCGGTTGCCGGCGATTAAACTGCTTTCATTCGGCGTCTCATCAAAAATGAAAATATTTTTGAAAACTACAAGTCTCATGGGTTTTAGTGGTGAAAAAAATTTTAAAAATCGTTCGGGAAATGAGTTTACTCCCTGCTTACTTTCTTTGTATACATTCGACTATACGGGATATTTACGGGAAATCGCGGGTTTTCGGTTGCCGGCGATTAAACTGCTTTCATTCGGCGTCTCATCAAAAATGAAAATATTTTTGAAAACTACAAGTCTCATGGGTTTTAGTGGTGAAAAAATAATTTTAAAAATCGTTCGGGAAATGAGTTTACTCCCTGCTTACTTTCTTTGTATACATTCGACTATACGGGATTTACGGGAAATCGCGGGTTTTCGGTTGCCGGCGATTAAACTGCTTTCATTCGGCGTCTCATCAAAAATGAAAATATTTTTGAAAACTACAAGTCTCATGGGTTTTAGTGGTGAAAAAATAATTTTAAAAATCGTTCGGGAAATGAGTTTACTCCCTGCTTACTTTCTTTGTATACATTCGACTATACGGGATTTACGGGAAATCGCGGGTTTTCGGTTGCCGGCGATTAAACTGCTTTCATTCGGCGTCTCATCAAAAATGAAAATATTTTTGAAAACTACAAGTCTCATGGGTTTTAGTGGTGAAAAAATAATTTTAAAAATCGTTCGGGAAATGAGTTTACTCCCTGCTTACTTTCTTTGTATACATTCGACTATACGGGATCCGGGATTTACGGGAAATCGCGGGTTTTCGGTTGCCGGCGATTAAACTGCTTTCATTCGGCGTCTCATCAAAAATGAAAATATTTTTGAAAACTACAAGTCTCATGGGTTTTAGTGGTGAAAAAATAATTTTAAAAATCGTTCGGGAAATGAGTTTACTCCCTGCTTACTTTCTTTGTATACATTCGACTATACGGGATTTTTACGGGAAATCGCGGGTTTTCGGTTGCCGGCGATTAAACTGCTTTCATTCGGCGTCTCATCAAAAATGAAAATATTTTTGAAAACTACAAGTCTCATGGGTTTTAGTGGTGAAAAAATAATTTTAAAAATCGTTCGGGAAATGAGTTTACTCCCTGCTTACTTTCTTTGTATACATTCGACTATACGGGCCGATCCGGGATTTACGGGAAATCGCGGGTTTTCGGTTGCCGGCGATTAAACTGCTTTCATTCGGCGTCTCATCAAAAATGAAAATATTTTTGAAAACTACAAGTCTCATGGGTTTTAGTGGTGAAAAAATAATTTTAAAAATCGTTCGGGAAATGAGTTTACTCCCTGCTTACTTTCTTTGTATACATTCGACTATACGGGCCGATCCGGGATTTACGGGAAATCGCGGGTTTTCGGTTGCCGGCGATTAAACTGCTTTCATTCGGCGTCTCATCAAAAATGAAAATATTTTTGAAAACTACAAGTCTCATGGGTTTTAGTGGTGAAAAAATAATTTTAAAAATCGTTCGGGAAATGAGTTTACTCCCTGCTTACTTTCTTTGTATACATTCGACTATACGGGATTTACGGGAAATCGCGGGTTTTCGGTTGCCGGCGATTAAACTGCTTTCATTCGGCGTCTCATCAAAAATGAAAATATTTTTGAAAACTACAAGTCTCATGGGTTTTAGTGGTGAAAAAATAATTTTAAAAATCGTTCGGGAAATGAGTTTACTCCCTGCTTACTTTCTTTGTATACATTCGACTATACGGCCGATCCGGGATTTACGGGAAATCGCGGGTTTTCGGTTGCCGGCGATTAAACTGCTTTCATTCGGCGTCTCATCAAAAATGAAAATATTTTTGAAAACTACAAGTCTCATGGGTTTTAGTGGTGAAAAAATAATTTTAAAAATCGTTCGGGAAATGAGTTTACTCCCTGCTTACTTTCTTTGTATACATTCGACTATACGGGATTTACGGGAAATCGCGGGTTTTCGGTTGCCGGCGATTAAACTGCTTTCATTCGGCGTCTCATCAAAAATGAAAATATTTTTGAAAACTACAAGTCTCATGGGTTTTAGTGGTGAAAAAATAATTTTAAAAATCGTTCGGGAAATGAGTTTACTCCCTGCTTACTTTCTTTGTATACATTCGACTATACGGGATTTACGGGAAATCGCGGGTTTTCGGTTGCCGGCGATTAAACTGCTTTCATTCGGCGTCTCATCAAAAATGAAAATATTTTTGAAAACTACAAGTCTCATGGGTTTTAGTGGTGAAAAAATAATTTTAAAAATCGTTCGGGAAATGAGTTTACTCCCTGCTTACTTTCTTTGTATACATTCGACTATACGGCCGATCCGGGATTTACGGGAAATCGCGGGTTTTCGGTTGCCGGCGATTAAACTGCTTTCATTCGGCGTCTCATCAAAAATGAAAATATTTTTGAAAACTACAAGTCTCATGGGTTTTAGTGGTGAAAAAATAATTTTAAAAATCGTTCGGGAAATGAGTTTACTCCTGCTTACTTTCTTTGTATACATTCGACTATACGGGATTTACGGGAAATCGCGGGTTTTCGGTTGCCGGCGATTAAACTGCTTTCATTCGGCGTCTCATCAAAAATGAAAATATTTTTGAAAACTACAAGTCTCATGGGTTTTAGTGGTGAAAAAATAATTTTAAAAATCGTTCGGGAAATGAGTTTACTCCCTGCTTACTTTCTTTGTATACATTCGACTATACGGGCCGATCCGGGATTTACGGGAAATCGCGGGTTTTCGGTTGCCGGCGATTAAACTGCTTTCATTCGGCGTCTCATCAAAAATGAAAATATTTTTGAAAACTACAAGTCTCATGGGTTTTAGTGGTGAAAAAATAATTTTAAAAATCGTTCGGGAAATGAGTTTACTCCCTGCTTACTTTCTTTGTATACATTCGACTATACGGGATTTACGGGAAATCGCGGGTTTTCGGTTGCCGGCGATTAAACTGCTTTCATTCGGCGTCTCATCAAAAATGAAAATATTTTTGAAAACTACAAGTCTCATGGGTTTTAGTGGTGAAAAAATAATTTTAAAAATCGTTCGGGAAATGAGTTTACTCCCTGCTTACTTTCTTTGTATACATTCGACTATACGGGGATGGGATTTACGGGAAATCGCGGGTTTTCGGTTGCCGGCGATTAAACTGCTTTCATTCGGCGTCTCATCAAAAATGAAAATATTTTTGAAAACTACAAGTCTCATGGGTTTTAGTGGTGAAAAAATAATTTTAAAAATCGTTCGGGAAATGAGTTTACTCCCTGCTTACTTTCTTTGTATACATTCGACTATACGGGATTTACGGGAAATCGCGGGTTTTCGGTTGCCGGCGATTAAACTGCTTTCATTCGGCGTCTCATCAAAAATGAAAATATTTTTGAAAACTACAAGTCTCATGGGTTTTAGTGGTGAAAAAATAATTTTAAAAATCGTTCGGGAAATGAGTTTACTCCTGCTTACTTTCTTTGTATACATTCGACTATACGGGATCCGGGATTTACGGGAAATCGCGGGTTTTCGGTTGCCGGCGATTAAACTGCTTTCATTCGGCGTCTCATCAAAAATGAAAATATTTTTGAAAACTACAAGTCTCATGGGTTTTAGTGGTGAAAAAATAATTTTAAAAATCGTTCGGGAAATGAGTTTACTCCCTGCTTACTTTCTTTGTATACATTCGACTATACGGGATTTACGGGAAATCGCGGGTTTTCGGTTGCCGGCGATTAAACTGCTTTCATTCGGCGTCTCATCAAAAATGAAAATATTTTTGAAAACTACAAGTCTCATGGGTTTTAGTGGTGAAAAAATAATTTTAAAAATCGTTCGGGAAATGAGTTTACTCCCTGCTTACTTTCTTTGTATACATTCGACTATACGGGCCGATCCGGGATTTACGGGAAATCGCGGGTTTTCGGTTGCCGGCGATTAAACTGCTTTCATTCGGCGTCTCATCAAAAATGAAAATATTTTTGAAAACTACAAGTCTCATGGGTTTTAGTGGTGAAAAAATAATTTTAAAAATCGTTCGGGAAATGAGTTTACTCCCTGCTTACTTTCTTTGTATACATTCGACTATACGGGCCGATTTTACGGGAAATCGCGGGTTTTCGGTTGCCGGCGATTAAACTGCTTTCATTCGGCGTCTCATCAAAAATGAAAATATTTTTGAAAACTACAAGTCTCATGGGTTTTAGTGGTGAAAAAATAATTTTAAAAATCGTTCGGGAAATGAGTTTACTCCCTGCTTACTTTCTTTGTATACATTCGACTATACGGGCCGATTTTACGGGAAATCGCGGGTTTTCGGTTGCCGGCGATTAAACTGCTTTCATTCGGCGTCTCATCAAAAATGAAAATATTTTTGAAAACTACAAGTCTCATGGGTTTTAGTGGTGAAAAAATAATTTTAAAAATCGTTCGGGAAATGAGTTTACTCCCTGCTTACTTTCTTTGTATACATTCGACTATACGGGCCGATTTTACGGGAAATCGCGGGTTTTCGGTTGCCGGCGATTAAACTGCTTTCATTCGGCGTCTCATCAAAAATGAAAATATTTTTGAAAACTACAAGTCTCATGGGTTTTAGTGGTGAAAAAATAATTTTAAAAATCGTTCGGGAAATGAGTTTACTCCCTGCTTACTTTCTTTGTATACATTCGACTATACGGGCCGATCCGGGATTTACGGGAAATCGCGGGTTTTCGGTTGCCGGCGATTAAACTGCTTTCATTCGGCGTCTCATCAAAAATGAAAATATTTTTGAAAACTACAAGTCTCATGGGTTTTAGTGGTGAAAAAATAATTTTAAAAATCGTTCGGGAAATGAGTTTACTCCCTGCTTACTTTCTTTGTATACATTCGACTATACGGGATTTACGGGAAATCGCGGGTTTTCGGTTGCCGGCGATTAAACTGCTTTCATTCGGCGTCTCATCAAAAATGAAAATATTTTTGAAAACTACAAGTCTCATGGGTTTTAGTGGTGAAAAAATAATTTTAAAAATCGTTCGGGAAATGAGTTTACTCCCTGCTTACTTTCTTTGTATACATTCGACTATACGGGCCGAGGGATTTACGGGAAATCGCGGGTTTTCGGTTGCCGGCGATTAAACTGCTTTCATTCGGCGTCTCATCAAAAATGAAAATATTTTTGAAAACTACAAGTCTCATGGGTTTTAGTGGTGAAAAAATAATTTTAAAAATCGTTCGGGAAATGAGTTTACTCCCTGCTTACTTTCTTTGTATACATTCGACTATACGGGCCGATCCGGGATTTACGGGAAATCGCGGGTTTTCGGTTGCCGGCGATTAAACTGCTTTCATTCGGCGTCTCATCAAAAATGAAAATATTTTTGAAAACTACAAGTCTCATGGGTTTTAGTGGTGAAAAAATAATTTTAAAAATCGTTCGGGAAATGAGTTTACTCCCTGCTTACTTTCTTTGTATACATTCGACTATACGGGCCGATCCGGGATTTACGGGAAATCGCGGGTTTTCGGTTGCCGGCGATTAAACTGCTTTCATTCGGCGTCTCATCAAAAATGAAAATATTTTTGAAAACTACAAGTCTCATGGGTTTTAGTGGTGAAAAAATAATTTTAAAAATCGTTCGGGAAATGAGTTTACTCCCTGCTTACTTTCTTTGTATACATTCGACTATACGGGATTTACGGGAAATCGCGGGTTTTCGGTTGCCGGCGATTAAACTGCTTTCATTCGGCGTCTCATCAAAAATGAAAATATTTTTGAAAACTACAAGTCTCATGGGTTTTAGTGGTGAAAAAATAATTTTAAAAATCGTTCGGGAAATGAGTTTACTCCCTGCTTACTTTCTTTGTATACATTCGACTATACGGGATTTACGGGAAATCGCGGGTTTTCGGTTGCCGGCGATTAAACTGCTTTCATTCGGCGTCTCATCAAAAATGAAAATATTTTTGAAAACTACAAGTCTCATGGGTTTTAGTGGTGAAAAAATAATTTTAAAAATCGTTCGGGAAATGAGTTTACTCCCTGCTTACTTTCTTTGTATACATTCGACTATACGGGCCGATGGGATTTACGGGAAATCGCGGGTTTTCGGTTGCCGGCGATTAAACTGCTTTCATTCGGCGTCTCATCAAAAATGAAAATATTTTTGAAAACTACAAGTCTCATGGGTTTTAGTGGTGAAAAAATAATTTTAAAAATCGTTCGGGAAATGAGTTTACTCCCTGCTTACTTTCTTTGTATACATTCGACTATACGGGCCGATCCGGGATTTACGGGAAATCGCGGGTTTTCGGTTGCCGGCGATTAAACTGCTTTCATTCGGCGTCTCATCAAAAATGAAAATATTTTTGAAAACTACAAGTCTCATGGGTTTTAGTGGTGAAAAAATAATTTTAAAAATCGTTCGGGAAATGAGTTTACTCCCTGCTTACTTTCTTTGTATACATTCGACTATACGGGATTTACGGGAAATCGCGGGTTTTCGGTTGCCGGCGATTAAACTGCTTTCATTCGGCGTCTCATCAAAAATGAAAATATTTTTGAAAACTACAAGTCTCATGGGTTTTAGTGGTGAAAAAATAATTTTAAAAATCGTTCGGGAAATGAGTTTACTCCCTGCTTACTTTCTTTGTATACATTCGACTATACGGGATTTACGGGAAATCGCGGGTTTTCGGTTGCCGGCGATTAAACTGCTTTCATTCGGCGTCTCATCAAAAATGAAAATATTTTTGAAAACTACAAGTCTCATGGGTTTTAGTGGTGAAAAAATAATTTTAAAAATCGTTCGGGAAATGAGTTTACTCCCTGCTTACTTTCTTTGTATACATTCGACTATACGGGATTTTACGGGAAATCGCGGGTTTTCGGTTGCCGGCGATTAAACTGCTTTCATTCGGCGTCTCATCAAAAATGAAAATATTTTTGAAAACTACAAGTCTCATGGGTTTTAGTGGTGAAAAAATAATTTTAAAAATCGTTCGGGAAATGAGTTTACTCCCTGCTTACTTTCTTTGTATACATTCGACTATACGGGATTTACGGGAAATCGCGGGTTTTCGGTTGCCGGCGATTAAACTGCTTTCATTCGGCGTCTCATCAAAAATGAAAATATTTTTGAAAACTACAAGTCTCATGGGTTTTAGTGGTGAAAAAATAATTTTAAAAATCGTTCGGGAAATGAGTTTACTCCCTGCTTACTTTCTTTGTATACATTCGACTATACGGGCCGATGGGATTTACGGGAAATCGCGGGTTTTCGGTTGCCGGCGATTAAACTGCTTTCATTCGGCGTCTCATCAAAAATGAAAATATTTTTGAAAACTACAAGTCTCATGGGTTTTAGTGGTGAAAAAATAATTTTAAAAATCGTTCGGGAAATGAGTTTACTCCCTGCTTACTTTCTTTGTATACATTCGACTATAGGGCGGGGATTTACGGGAAATCGCGGGTTTTCGGTTGCCGGCGATTAAACTGCTTTCATTCGGCGTCTCATCAAAAATGAAAATATTTTTGAAAACTACAAGTCTCATGGGTTTTAGTGGTGAAAAAATAATTTTAAAAATCGTTCGGGAAATGAGTTTACTCCCTGCTTACTTTCTTTGTATACATTCGACTATACGGGATTTACGGGAAATCGCGGGTTTTCGGTTGCCGGCGATTAAACTGCTTTCATTCGGCGTCTCATCAAAAATGAAAATATTTTTGAAAACTACAAGTCTCATGGGTTTTAGTGGTGAAAAAATAATTTTAAAAATCGTTCGGGAAATGAGTTTACTCCCTGCTTACTTTCTTTGTATACATTCGACTATACGGGCCGAGGGATTTACGGGAAATCGCGGGTTTTCGGTTGCCGGCGATTAAACTGCTTTCATTCGGCGTCTCATCAAAAATGAAAATATTTTTGAAAACTACAAGTCTCATGGGTTTTAGTGGTGAAAAAATAATTTTAAAAATCGTTCGGGAAATGAGTTTACTCCCTGCTTACTTTCTTTGTATACATTCGACTATACGGGCCGATTTTACGGGAAATCGCGGGTTTTCGGTTGCCGGCGATTAAACTGCTTTCATTCGGCGTCTCATCAAAAATGAAAATATTTTTGAAAACTACAAGTCTCATGGGTTTTAGTGGTGAAAAAATAATTTTAAAAATCGTTCGGGAAATGAGTTTACTCCCTGCTTACTTTCTTTGTATACATTCGACTATACGGGATTTACGGGAAATCGCGGGTTTTCGGTTGCCGGCGATTAAACTGCTTTCATTCGGCGTCTCATCAAAAATGAAAATATTTTTGAAAACTACAAGTCTCATGGGTTTTAGTGGTGAAAAAATAATTTTAAAAATCGTTCGGGAAATGAGTTTACTCCCTGCTTACTTTCTTTGTATACATTCGACTATACGGGCCGATGGGATTTACGGGAAATCGCGGGTTTTCGGTTGCCGGCGATTAAACTGCTTTCATTCGGCGTCTCATCAAAAATGAAAATATTTTTGAAAACTACAAGTCTCATGGGTTTTAGTGGTGAAAAAATAATTTTAAAAATCGTTCGGGAAATGAGTTTACTCCCTGCTTACTTTCTTTGTATACATTCGACTATACGGGATTTACGGGAAATCGCGGGTTTTCGGTTGCCGGCGATTAAACTGCTTTCATTCGGCGTCTCATCAAAAATGAAAATATTTTTGAAAACTACAAGTCTCATGGGTTTTAGTGGTGAAAAAATAATTTTAAAAATCGTTCGGGAAATGAGTTTACTCCCTGCTTACTTTCTTTGTATACATTCGACTATACGGGATATTTACGGGAAATCGCGGGTTTTCGGTTGCCGGCGATTAAACTGCTTTCATTCGGCGTCTCATCAAAAATGAAAATATTTTTGAAAACTACAAGTCTCATGGGTTTTAGTGGTGAAAAAATAATTTTAAAAATCGTTCGGGAAATGAGTTTACTCCCTGCTTACTTTCTTTGTATACATTCGACTATACGGGCCGATTTACGGGAAATCGCGGGTTTTCGGTTGCCGGCGATTAAACTGCTTTCATTCGGCGTCTCATCAAAAATGAAAATATTTTTGAAAACTACAAGTCTCATGGGTTTTAGTGGTGAAAAAATAATTTTAAAAATCGTTCGGGAAATGAGTTTACTCCCTGCTTACTTTCTTTGTATACATTCGACTATACGGGATTTACGGGAAATCGCGGGTTTTCGGTTGCCGGCGATTAAACTGCTTTCATTCGGCGTCTCATCAAAAATGAAAATATTTTTGAAAACTACAAGTCTCATGGGTTTTAGTGGTGAAAAAATAATTTTAAAAATCGTTCGGGAAATGAGTTTACTCCCTGCTTACTTTCTTTGTATACATTCGACTATACGGGCCGATCCGGGATTTACGGGAAATCGCGGGTTTTCGGTTGCCGGCGATTAAACTGCTTTCATTCGGCGTCTCATCAAAAATGAAAATATTTTTGAAAACTACAAGTCTCATGGGTTTTAGTGGTGAAAAAATAATTTTAAAAATCGTTCGGGAAATGAGTTTACTCCTGCTTACTTTCTTTGTATACATTCGACTAGGGCCGACGGGATTTACGGGAAATCGCGGGTTTTCGGTTGCCGGCGATTAAACTGCTTTCATTCGGCGTCTCATCAAAAATGAAAATATTTTTGAAAACTACAAGTCTCATGGGTTTTAGTGGTGAAAAAATAATTTTAAAAATCGTTCGGGAAATGAGTTTACTCCCTGCTTACTTTCTTTGTATACATTCGACTATACGGGATTTACGGGAAATCGCGGGTTTTCGGTTGCCGGCGATTAAACTGCTTTCATTCGGCGTCTCATCAAAAATGAAAATATTTTTGAAAACTACAAGTCTCATGGGTTTTAGTGGTGAAAAAATAATTTTAAAAATCGTTCGGGAAATGAGTTTACTCCCTGCTTACTTTCTTTGTATACATTCGACTATACGGGAGGGATTTACGGGAAATCGCGGGTTTTCGGTTGCCGGCGATTAAACTGCTTTCATTCGGCGTCTCATCAAAAATGAAAATATTTTTGAAAACTACAAGTCTCATGGGTTTTAGTGGTGAAAAAATAATTTTAAAAATCGTTCGGGAAATGAGTTTACTCCCTGCTTACTTTCTTTGTATACATTCGACTATACGGGATTTACGGGAAATCGCGGGTTTTCGGTTGCCGGCGATTAAACTGCTTTCATTCGGCGTCTCATCAAAAATGAAAATATTTTTGAAAACTACAAGTCTCATGGGTTTTAGTGGTGAAAAAATAATTTTAAAAATCGTTCGGGAAATGAGTTTACTCCCTGCTTACTTTCTTTGTATACATTCGACTATACGGGATCCGGGATTTACGGGAAATCGCGGGTTTTCGGTTGCCGGCGATTAAACTGCTTTCATTCGGCGTCTCATCAAAAATGAAAATATTTTTGAAAACTACAAGTCTCATGGGTTTTAGTGGTGAAAAAATAATTTTAAAAATCGTTCGGGAAATGAGTTTACTCCCTGCTTACTTTCTTTGTATACATTCGACTATACGGGATTTACGGGAAATCGCGGGTTTTCGGTTGCCGGCGATTAAACTGCTTTCATTCGGCGTCTCATCAAAAATGAAAATATTTTTGAAAACTACAAGTCTCATGGGTTTTAGTGGTGAAAAAATAATTTTAAAAATCGTTCGGGAAATGAGTTTACTCCCTGCTTACTTTCTTTGTATACATTCGACTATACGGGATTTACGGGAAATCGCGGGTTTTCGGTTGCCGGCGATTAAACTGCTTTCATTCGGCGTCTCATCAAAAATGAAAATATTTTTGAAAACTACAAGTCTCATGGGTTTTAGTGGTGAAAAAATAATTTTAAAAATCGTTCGGGAAATGAGTTTACTCCCTGCTTACTTTCTTTGTATACATTCGACTATACGGGCCGATTTACGGGAAATCGCGGGTTTTCGGTTGCCGGCGATTAAACTGCTTTCATTCGGCGTCTCATCAAAAATGAAAATATTTTTGAAAACTACAAGTCTCATGGGTTTTAGTGGTGAAAAAATAATTTTAAAAATCGTTCGGGAAATGAGTTTACTCCCTGCTTACTTTCTTTGTATACATTCGACTATACGGGCCGATGGGATTTACGGGAAATCGCGGGTTTTCGGTTGCCGGCGATTAAACTGCTTTCATTCGGCGTCTCATCAAAAATGAAAATATTTTTGAAAACTACAAGTCTCATGGGTTTTAGTGGTGAAAAAATAATTTTAAAAATCGTTCGGGAAATGAGTTTACTCCCTGCTTACTTTCTTTGTATACATTCGACTATACGGGCCGAGGGATTTACGGGAAATCGCGGGTTTTCGGTTGCCGGCGATTAAACTGCTTTCATTCGGCGTCTCATCAAAAATGAAAATATTTTTGAAAACTACAAGTCTCATGGGTTTTAGTGGTGAAAAAATAATTTTAAAAATCGTTCGGGAAATGAGTTTACTCCCTGCTTACTTTCTTTGTATACATTCGACTATACGGGATTTACGGGAAATCGCGGGTTTTCGGTTGCCGGCGATTAAACTGCTTTCATTCGGCGTCTCATCAAAAATGAAAATATTTTTGAAAACTACAAGTCTCATGGGTTTTAGTGGTGAAAAAATAATTTTAAAAATCGTTCGGGAAATGAGTTTACTCCCTGCTTACTTTCTTTGTATACATTCGACTATACGGGATTTACGGGAAATCGCGGGTTTTCGGTTGCCGGCGATTAAACTGCTTTCATTCGGCGTCTCATCAAAAATGAAAATATTTTTGAAAACTACAAGTCTCATGGGTTTTAGTGGTGAAAAAATAATTTTAAAAATCGTTCGGGAAATGAGTTTACTCCCTGCTTACTTTCTTTGTATACATTCGACTATACGGGCCGATCCGGGATTTACGGGAAATCGCGGGTTTTCGGTTGCCGGCGATTAAACTGCTTTCATTCGGCGTCTCATCAAAAATGAAAATATTTTTGAAAACTACAAGTCTCATGGGTTTTAGTGGTGAAAAAATAATTTTAAAAATCGTTCGGGAAATGAGTTTACTCCTGCTTACTTTCTTTGTATACATTCGACTATACGGGCCGATTTACGGGAAATCGCGGGTTTTCGGTTGCCGGCGATTAAACTGCTTTCATTCGGCGTCTCATCAAAAATGAAAATATTTTTGAAAACTACAAGTCTCATGGGTTTTAGTGGTGAAAAAATAATTTTAAAAATCGTTCGGGAAATGAGTTTACTCCCTGCTTACTTTCTTTGTATACATTCGACTATACGGGATTTACGGGAAATCGCGGGTTTTCGGTTGCCGGCGATTAAACTGCTTTCATTCGGCGTCTCATCAAAAATGAAAATATTTTTGAAAACTACAAGTCTCATGGGTTTTAGTGGTGAAAAAATAATTTTAAAAATCGTTCGGGAAATGAGTTTACTCCCTGCTTACTTTCTTTGTATACATTCGACTATACGGGATTTACGGGAAATCGCGGGTTTTCGGTTGCCGGCGATTAAACTGCTTTCATTCGGCGTCTCATCAAAAATGAAAATATTTTTGAAAACTACAAGTCTCATGGGTTTTAGTGGTGAAAAAATAATTTTAAAAATCGTTCGGGAAATGAGTTTACTCCCTGCTTACTTTCTTTGTATACATTCGACTATACGGGATTTACGGGAAATCGCGGGTTTTCGGTTGCCGGCGATTAAACTGCTTTCATTCGGCGTCTCATCAAAAATGAAAATATTTTTGAAAACTACAAGTCTCATGGGTTTTAGTGGTGAAAAAATAATTTTAAAAATCGTTCGGGAAATGAGTTTACTCCCTGCTTACTTTCTTTGTATACATTCGACTATACGGGATTTACGGGAAATCGCGGGTTTTCGGTTGCCGGCGATTAAACTGCTTTCATTCGGCGTCTCATCAAAAATGAAAATATTTTTGAAAACTACAAGTCTCATGGGTTTTAGTGGTGAAAAAATAATTTTAAAAATCGTTCGGGAAATGAGTTTACTCCCTGCTTACTTTCTTTGTATACATTCGACTATACGGGATCCGGGATTTACGGGAAATCGCGGGTTTTCGGTTGCCGGCGATTAAACTGCTTTCATTCGGCGTCTCATCAAAAATGAAAATATTTTTGAAAACTACAAGTCTCATGGGTTTTAGTGGTGAAAAAATAATTTTAAAAATCGTTCGGGAAATGAGTTTACTCCCTGCTTACTTTCTTTGTATACATTCGACTATACGGGCCGATCCGGGATTTACGGGAAATCGCGGGTTTTCGGTTGCCGGCGATTAAACTGCTTTCATTCGGCGTCTCATCAAAAATGAAAATATTTTTGAAAACTACAAGTCTCATGGGTTTTAGTGGTGAAAAAATAATTTTAAAAATCGTTCGGGAAATGAGTTTACTCCCTGCTTACTTTCTTTGTATACATTCGACTATACGGGATTTACGGGAAATCGCGGGTTTTCGGTTGCCGGCGATTAAACTGCTTTCATTCGGCGTCTCATCAAAAATGAAAATATTTTTGAAAACTACAAGTCTCATGGGTTTTAGTGGTGAAAAAATAATTTTAAAAATCGTTCGGGAAATGAGTTTACTCCCTGCTTACTTTCTTTGTATACATTCGACTATACGGGATTTACGGGAAATCGCGGGTTTTCGGTTGCCGGCGATTAAACTGCTTTCATTCGGCGTCTCATCAAAAATGAAAATATTTTTGAAAACTACAAGTCTCATGGGTTTTAGTGGTGAAAAAATAATTTTAAAAATCGTTCGGGAAATGAGTTTACTCCCTGCTTACTTTCTTTGTATACATTCGACTATACGGGATTTACGGGAAATCGCGGGTTTTCGGTTGCCGGCGATTAAACTGCTTTCATTCGGCGTCTCATCAAAAATGAAAATATTTTTGAAAACTACAAGTCTCATGGGTTTTAGTGGTGAAAAAATAATTTTAAAAATCGTTCGGGAAATGAGTTTACTCCTGCTTACTTTCTTTGTATACATTCGACTATACGGGATTTACGGGAAATCGCGGGTTTTCGGTTGCCGGCGATTAAACTGCTTTCATTCGGCGTCTCATCAAAAATGAAAATATTTTTGAAAACTACAAGTCTCATGGGTTTTAGTGGTGAAAAAATAATTTTAAAAATCGTTCGGGAAATGAGTTTACTCCCTGCTTACTTTCTTTGTATACATTCGACTATACGGGCCGATCCGGGATTTACGGGAAATCGCGGGTTTTCGGTTGCCGGCGATTAAACTGCTTTCATTCGGCGTCTCATCAAAAATGAAAATATTTTTGAAAACTACAAGTCTCATGGGTTTTAGTGGTGAAAAAATAATTTTAAAAATCGTTCGGGAAATGAGTTTACTCCCTGCTTACTTTCTTTGTATACATTCGACTATACGGGCCGATCCGGGATTTACGGGAAATCGCGGGTTTTCGGTTGCCGGCGATTAAACTGCTTTCATTCGGCGTCTCATCAAAAATGAAAAATTTTTGAAAACTACAAGTCTCATGGGTTTTAGTGGTGAAAAAATAATTTTAAAAATCGTTCGGGAAATGAGTTTACTCCCTGCTTACTTTCTTTGTATACATTCGACTATACGGGATTTACGGGAAATCGCGGGTTTTCGGTTGCCGGCGATTAAACTGCTTTCATTCGGCGTCTCATCAAAAATGAAAATATTTTTGAAAACTACAAGTCTCATGGGTTTTAGTGGTGAAAAAATAATTTTAAAAATCGTTCGGGAAATGAGTTTACTCCTGCTTACTTTCTTTGTATACATTCGACTATACGGGATTTACGGGAAATCGCGGGTTTTCGGTTGCCGGCGATTAAACTGCTTTCATTCGGCGTCTCATCAAAAATGAAAATATTTTTGAAAACTACAAGTCTCATGGGTTTTAGTGGTGAAAAAATAATTTTAAAAATCGTTCGGGAAATGAGTTTACTCCCTGCTTACTTTCTTTGTATACATTCGACTATACGGGATTTACGGGAAATCGCGGGTTTTCGGTTGCCGGCGATTAAACTGCTTTCATTCGGCGTCTCATCAAAAATGAAAATATTTTTGAAAACTACAAGTCTCATGGGTTTTAGTGGTGAAAAAATAATTTTAAAAATCGTTCGGGAAATGAGTTTACTCCCTGCTTACTTTCTTTGTATACATTCGACTATACGGGATTTACGGGAAATCGCGGGTTTTCGGTTGCCGGCGATTAAACTGCTTTCATTCGGCGTCTCATCAAAAATGAAAATATTTTTGAAAACTACAAGTCTCATGGGTTTTAGTGGTGAAAAAATAATTTTAAAAATCGTTCGGGAAATGAGTTTACTCCCTGCTTACTTTCTTTGTATACATTCGACTATACGGGATTTACGGGAAATCGCGGGTTTTCGGTTGCCGGCGATTAAACTGCTTTCATTCGGCGTCTCATCAAAAATGAAAATATTTTGAAAACTACAAGTCTCATGGGTTTTAGTGGTGAAAAAATAATTTTAAAAATCGTTCGGGAAATGAGTTTACTCCCTGCTTACTTTCTTTGTATACATTCGACTATACGGGCCGAGTCCGGCATTTACGGGAAATCGCGGGTTTTCGGTTGCCGGCGATTAAACTGCTTTCATTCGGCGTCTCATCAAAAATGAAAATATTTTTGAAAACTACAAGTCTCATGGGTTTTAGTGGTGAAAAAATAATTTTAAAAATCGTTCGGGAAATGAGTTTACTCCCTGCTTACTTTCTTTGTATACATTCGACTATACGGGCCGAGCCGGGATTTACGGGAAATCGCGGGTTTTCGGTTGCCGGCGATTAAACTGCTTTCATTCGGCGTCTCATCAAAAATGAAAATATTTTGAAAACTACAAGTCTCATGGGTTTTAGTGGTGAAAAAATAATTTTAAAAATCGTTCGGGAAATGAGTTTACTCCCTGCTACTTTCTTTGTATACATTCGACTATACGGGCCGATCCGGGATTTACGGGAAATCGCGGGTTTTCGGTTGCCGGCGATTAAACTGCTTTCATTCGGCGTCTCATCAAAAATGAAAATATTTTTGAAAACTACAAGTCTCATGGGTTTTAGTGGTGAAAAAATAATTTTAAAAATCGTTCGGGAAATGAGTTTACTCCCTGCTTACTTTCTTTGTATACATTCGACTATACGGGCCGAGCCGGGATTTACGGGAAATCGCGGGTTTTCGGTTGCCGGCGATTAAACTGCTTTCATTCGGCGTCTCATCAAAAATGAAAATATTTTTGAAAACTACAAGTCTCATGGGTTTTAGTGGTGAAAAAATAATTTTAAAAATCGTTCGGGAAATGAGTTTACTCCCTGCTTACTTTCTTTGTATACATTCGACTATACGGGATTTACGGGAAATCGCGGGTTTTCGGTTGCCGGCGATTAAACTGCTTTCATTCGGCGTCTCATCAAAAATGAAAATATTTTTGAAAACTACAAGTCTCATGGGTTTTAGTGGTGAAAAAATAATTTTAAAAATCGTTCGGGAAATGAGTTTACTCCCTGCTTACTTTCTTTGTATACATTCGACTATACGGGCCGAGCCGGGATTTACGGGAAATCGCGGGTTTTCGGTTGCCGGATTAAACTGCTTTCATTCGGCGTCTCATCAAAAATGAAAAATTTTTGAAAACTACAAGTCTCATGGGTTTTAGTGGTGAAAAAATAATTTTAAAAATCGTTCGGGAAATGAGTTTACTCCCTGCTTACTTTCTTTGTATACATTCGACTATACGGGCCGAGCCGGGATTTACGGGAAATCGCGGGTTTTCGGTTGCCGGCGATTAAACTGCTTTCATTCGGCGTCTCATCAAAAATGAAAATATTTTGAAAACTACAAGTCTCATGGGTTTTAGTGGTGAAAAAATAATTTTAAAAATCGTTCGGGAAATGAGTTTACTCCCTGCTTACTTTCTTTGTATACATTCGACTATACGGGCCGAGCCGGGATTTACGGGAAATCGCGGGTTTTCGGTTGCCGGCGATTAAACTGCTTTCATTCGGCGTCTCATCAAAAATGAAAATATTTTTGAAAACTACAAGTCTCATGGGTTTTAGTGGTGAAAAAATAATTTTAAAAATCGTTCGGGAAATGAGTTTACTCCCTGCTTACTTTCTTTGTATACATTCGACTATACGGGCCGAGCCGGGATTTACGGGAAATCGCGGGTTTTCGGTTGCCGGCGATTAAACTGCTTTCATTCGGCGTCTCATCAAAAATGAAAATATTTTTGAAAACTACAAGTCTCATGGGTTTTAGTGGTGAAAAAATAATTTTAAAAATCGTTCGGGAAATGAGTTTACTCCCTGCTTACTTTCTTTGTATACATTCGACTATACGGGATTTACGGGAAATCGCGGGTTTTCGGTTGCCGGCGATTAAACTGCTTTCATTCGGCGTCTCATCAAAAATGAAAATATTTTTGAAAACTACAAGTCTCATGGGTTTTAGTGGTGAAAAAATAATTTTAAAAATCGTTCGGGAAATGAGTTTACTCCCTGCTTACTTTCTTTGTATACATTCGACTATACGGGATTTACGGGAAATCGCGGGTTTTCGGTTGCCGGCGATTAAACTGCTTTCATTCGGCGTCTCATCAAAAATGAAAATATTTTTGAAAACTACAAGTCTCATGGGTTTTAGTGGTGAAAAAATAATTTTAAAAATCGTTCGGGAAATGAGTTTACTCCCTGCTTACTTTCTTTGTATACATTCGACTATACGGGCCGAGCCGGGATTTACGGGAAATCGCGGGTTTTCGGTTGCCGGCGATTAAACTGCTTTCATTCGGCGTCTCATCAAAAATGAAAAATTTTTGAAAACTACAAGTCTCATGGGTTTTAGTGGTGAAAAAATAATTTTAAAAATCGTTCGGGAAATGAGTTTACTCCCTGCTTACTTTCTTTGTATACATTCGACTATACGGGCCGAGCCGGGATTTACGGGAAATCGCGGGTTTTCGGTTGCCGGCGATTAAACTGCTTTCATTCGGCGTCTCATCAAAAATGAAAAATTTTTGAAAACTACAAGTCTCATGGGTTTTAGTGGTGAAAAAATAATTTTAAAAATCGTTCGGGAAATGAGTTTACTCCCTGCTTACTTTCTTTGTATACATTCGACTATACGGGATTTACGGGAAATCGCGGGTTTTCGGTTGCCGGCGATTAAACTGCTTTCATTCGGCGTCTCATCAAAAATGAAAATATTTTTGAAAACTACAAGTCTCATGGGTTTTAGTGGTGAAAAAATAATTTTAAAAATCGTTCGGGAAATGAGTTTACTCCCTGCTTACTTTCTTTGTATACATTCGACTATACGGGCCGAGCCGGGATTTACGGGAAATCGCGGGTTTTCGGTTGCCGGCGATTAAACTGCTTTCATTCGGCGTCTCATCAAAAATGAAAATATTTTTGAAAACTACAAGTCTCATGGGTTTTAGTGGTGAAAAAATAATTTTAAAAATCGTTCGGGAAATGAGTTTACTCCCTGCTTACTTTCTTTGTATACATTCGACTATACGGGATTTACGGGAAATCGCGGGTTTTCGGTTGCCGGCGATTAAACTGCTTTCATTCGGCGTCTCATCAAAAATGAAAATATTTTTGAAAACTACAAGTCTCATGGGTTTTAGTGGTGAAAAAATAATTTTAAAAATCGTTCGGGAAATGAGTTTACTCCCTGCTTACTTTCTTTGTATACATTCGACTATACGGGATTTACGGGAAATCGCGGGTTTTCGGTTGCCGGCGATTAAA
>JASGCC010001655.1:0-34115 GCA_030067915.1 Hydractinia echinata
TCGCTAAATACATGTTGGTACGAATATGTGACGCAACCGTTGTAACTCAAACGGACTGATACCGTTAGAAAGTCAATGAAATTAGTTTTTGAAACTGTCTCTATTTCTTCAGCGCGCGCTAACGGCTAGGATTGGTCCCACAGTGAAAAATGACTTATTTATCTAAATTTTTTAAATAAAGCGCTACCACAGCGCCCAGTGTAATTGCTGAGTTCCAGCAATCATGTCAAATTAAGAAGAATGTTATTTCTTGGAGTCCAATTGTCTCATTTATCACATTTATAAGGTCAAAGTCCAAAATCAGTTCAATTAAGTCCCACAGTCAATCGTTTCACTGTTAAAAGCGATGCAACCTAGTAATATCAGAAAAATATCGCTAAATACATGTTGGTACGAATATGTGACGCAACCGTTGTAACTCAAACGGACTGATACCGTTAGAAAGTCAATGAAATGTAGTTTTTGAAACTGTCTCTATTTCTTCAGCGCGCGCTAACGGCTAGGATTGGTCCCACAGTAAAAAATGACTTATTTATCTAAATTTTTAAATAAAGCGCTACCACAGCGCCCAGTGTAATGCTGAGTTCCAGCAATATTTATAAGGTCAAAGTCCAAAATCAGTTCAATTAAGTCCCACAGTCAATCGTTTCACTGTTAAAAGCGATGCAACCTAGTAATATCAGAAAAATATCGCTAAATACATGTTGGTACGAATATGTGACGCAACCGTTGTAACTCAAACGGACTGATACCGTTAGAAAGTCAATGAAATGTAGTTTTTGAAACTGTCTCTATTTCTTCAGCGCGCGCTAACGGCTAGGATTGGTCCCACAGTAAAAAATGACTTATTTATCTAAATTTTTAAATAAAGCGCTACCACAGCGCCCAGTGTAATTGCTGAGTTCCAGCAATCATGTCAAATTAAGAAGAATGTTATTTCTTGGAGTCCAATTGTCTCATTTATCACATTTATAAGGTCAAAGTCCAAAATCAGTTCAATTAAGTCCCACAGTCAATCGTTTCACTGTTAAAAGCGATGCAACCTAGTAATATCAGAAAAATATCGCTAAATACATGTTGGTACGAATATGTGACGCAACCGTTGTAACTCAAACGGACTGATACCGTTAGAAAGTCAATGAAATGTAGTTTTTGAAACTGTCTCTATTTCTTCAGCGCGCGCTAACGGCTAGGATTGGTCCCACAGTAAAAAATGACTTATTTATCTAAATTTTTAAATAAAGCGCTACCACAGCGCCCAGTGTAATTGCTGAGTTCCAGCAATCATGTCAAATTAAGAAGAATGTTATTTCTTGGAGTCCAATTGTCTCATTTATCACATTTATAAGGTCAAAGTCCAAAATCAGTTCAATTAAGTCCCACAGTCAATCGTTTCACTGTTAAAAGCGATGCAACCTAGTAATATCAGAAAATATCGCTAAATACATGTTGGTACGAATATGTGACGCAACCGTTGTAACTCAAACGGACTGATACCGTTAGAAAGTCAATGAAATGTAGTTTTTGAAACTGTCTCTATTTCTTCAGCGCGCGCTAACGGCTAGGATTGGTCCCACAGTGAAAAATGACTTATTTATCTAAATTTTTAAATAAAGCGCTACCACAGCGCCCAGTGTAATTGCTGAGTTCCAGCAATCATGTCAAATTAAGAAGAATGTTATTTCTTGGAGTCCAATTGTCTCATTTATCACATTTATAAGGTCAAAGTCCAAAATCAGTTCAATTAAGTCCCACAGTCAATCGTTTCACTGTTAAAAGCGATGCAACCTAGTAATATCAGAAAAATATCGCTAAATACATGTTGGTACGAATATGTGACGCAACCGTTGTAACTCAAACGGACTGATACCGTTAGAAAGTCAATGAAATGTAGTTTTTGAAACTGTCTCTATTTCTTCAGCGCGCGCTAACGGCTAGGATTGGTCCCACAGTAAAAAATGACTTATTTATCTAAATTTTTAAATAAAGCGCTACCACAGCGCCCAGTGTAATTGCTTGAGTTGGCCATGTCAATTAGAGATGTTATTTTGGGCCAATTGTCTTTTCCATTATAGGTCAGTCCAAAATCAGTTCAATTAAGTCCCACAGTCAATCAGAATTTCACTGTTCAAAAGCGATGCAACCTAGTAATATCAGAAAAAATATCGCTAAATACATGTTGGTACGAATATGTGACGCAACCGTTGTAACTCAAACGGACTGATACCGTTAGAAAATTCAATGAAATGTAGTTTTGAAAACCGTCTCTATTTCTTCAAGCGCGCTTAACGGCTAGGATTGGTCCCACAGTAAAAAAATGCCTTATTTATCTAAATTTTTAAATAAAGCGCTAACCACAGCGCCCAGTGTAATTGCTAGTTCCAGCAATCATGTCAAATTAAGAAGAATGTTTATTTCTTGAAGTTCAATTGTCTCATTTATTCAATTTATAAGGTCAAAGTCCAAAATCAAGTTCAATTAAGTCCCACAGTCAATCGTTTCACTGTTAAAAGCGATGCAACCTAGTAATATCAGAAAATATCGCTAAAATACATGTTGGTAGCGAATATGTGACGCAAACCGTTGTAACTCAAACGGACTAATACGTTAGAAAGTCAAATGAAATGTAGTTTTTTGAAAACTGTCTCTATTTCTCAGCGCGCGCTATACGGCTAGGATTGGTCCCACAGTGAAAAATGACTTATTTATCTAAATTTTTCAAATAAAGCGCTACCACAGCGCCCAGTGTAATTGCTGAGTCCAGCAATCATGTCAAATTAAGAAGAATGTTTATTTCTTTGGAGTCCAATGTCTCAATTTATCACATTTATAAGGTCAAAGTCCAAAATCAGTTCAATTAAGCTCCCACAGTCAATCGTTTCAACTGTTAAAAAGCGATGCAAGCCTAGTAATAATCAGAAAATATATGCTAAATACATGTTGGTACGAATATGTGACGCAACGTTGTAAACTCAAAACGGACTGATTACCTTAGAAAGTCAATGAAATGTAAGTTTTTGAAAACTGTCTCTATTTCTTCAGCGCGCGCTAACGCTAGGATTGGTCCCACAAGTAAAAAATGAGTTATTATCTAAATTTTTAAATAAAGCGCTACCAACAGCGCCCAGTGTAATTGCTGAGTTCCAGCAATCATGTCAAAATTAAGAAGAATGTTATTTCTTGGAGTCCCAATGTCTCATTTATCACATTTTATAAGGTCAAAGTCCAAATCAGTTCAATTAAGTCCCACAGTTCAATCGTTTCACTGTTAAAAGCGATGCAACCTAGTAATATCAGAAAAAATTATCGCTAAAATACATTGTTGGTACGAATATGTGACGCAACCGTTGTAACTCAAACGGACTGATACCGTTAGAAGTCAATGAAATGTAGTTTTTGAAACTGTCTCTATTTCTTCAGCGCGCGCTAACGGCTAGGATTGGTCCCACAGTGAAAAATGACTTATTTATCTAATTTTTAAATAAAGCGCTAACCACAGCGCCCAGTGTAATTGCTGAGTTCCAGCAATCATGTCAAATTAAGAAGAATGTTATTTCTTGGAGTCCAAATTGTCTCATTTATCACATTTATAAGGTCAAAGTCCAAAATCAGTTTCAAATTAAGTCCACAGTCAATCGTTTCAACTGTTAAAAGCGATGCAACCTAGTAATATCAGAAAAATATCGCTAAATACATGTTGGTACGAATATGTGACGCAACCGTTGTAACTCAAACGGACTGATACCGTTAGAAAGTCATGAAATGTAAGTTTTGAAAACTGTCTCTATTCTTCAGCGCGCGCTAACGGCTAAGGATTGGTCCCACAGTAAAAATGACTTATTATCTAAATTTTTATAATAAAGCGCTACCACAGCGCCCAGTGTAATTGCTGAGTTCCAAGCAATCATGTCAATTAAGAAGAATGTTATTTCTTGGAGTCAATTGTCTCATTATCACATTTATAAGGTCAAAGTCCAAAAATCAGTTCAATTAAGTCCCACAGTCAATCGTTTCACTTGTTAAAAAGCGATTGCAACTAGTAATATCAGAAAAATATCGCTAAATACATGTTGGTACGAAATATGTGACGCAACCGTTGTAACTCAAACGGACTGATACCGTTAGAAAAGTCAATGAAATGTAGTTTTTGAAACTGTCTCTATTTCTTCAGCGCGCGCTAAACGGCTAGGATTGGTCCACAGTAAAAATGACTTATTGTCTAAATTTTAAATAAAGCGCTACCACAGCGCCCAGTGTAACTGCTGAGTTCCAGCAATCATTGTCAAATTAAGAAGAATGTTATTTCTTGGAGTCCAATTGTCTCATTTATCACATTTATAAGGTCAAAGTCCAAAATCAGTTCAATTAAGTCCCACAGTCAATAGTTCACTGTTTAAAAGCGATGCAACCTAGTAATATCAGAAAAATATCGCTAAATACATGTTGGTACGAATATGTGACGCAACCGTTGTAACTCAAACGGACTGATACCGTTAGAAAGTCAATGAAATGTAGTTTTTGAAACTGTCTCTATTTCTTCAGCGCGCGCTAAACGGCTAGGATTGGTCCCACAGTAAAAAATGACTTATTATCTAAATTTTTAATAAAGCGCTACCACAGCGCCCCAGTGTAATTGCTGAGTTCCAGCAATCATGTCAAATTAAGAAAGAATGTTATTTCTTGAGTCCAATTGTCTCATTTTATCACATTTATAAGGTCAAAGTCCAAAATCAGTTCAATTAAGTCCCACAGTCCAATCGTTTCACTGTTAAATAGCGATGCAACCTAGTAATATCAGAAAAAATATCGCTAAATACATGTTGGTACGATATGTGACGCAACCGTTGTAACTCAAACGGACTGATAACCGTTAGAAAGTCAATGAAATGTAGTTTTTGAAAACTGTCCTCTATTTCTTCAGCGCGCGCCTAACAGGCTAGGATTGGTCCCACAGTAAAAAATGACTTATTTATCTAAATTTTTAAATAAAACGCTACACAGCGCCCAGTGTAATGCTGAGTTCCAGCAAATCATGTCAAATTAAGAAGAATGTTATTTTCTTGGAGTCCAATTGTCTCATTTATCACATTTATAAGGTCAAAGTCAAAATCAGTTCAATTAAGTCCCACAGTCAATCGTTTCACTGTTAAAAGCGATGCAACCTAGTAATATCAGAAAATATCGCTAAAATACATGTTGGTACGAATATGTGACGCAACCGTTGTAACTCAAACGGACTGATACCGTTAGAAAGTCAATGAAATGTAGTTTTTGAAAAACTGTCTCTATTTCTTCAGCGCGCGCTAACGGCTAGGATTGGTCCCAACAGTAAAAAATGACTTAATTATCTAAATTTTTAAATAAAGCGCTACCACAGCGCCCAGTGTAATTGCTGAGTTCCAGCAATCATGTCAAATTAAGAAGAATGTATTTCTTAGAGTCCAATTGTCTCATTTATCACATTTATAAGGTCAAAGTCCAAAATCAGTTCAATTAAGTCCCACAGTCAATCGTTTCAACTGTTAAAAGCGAATGCAACCTAGTAATATCAGAAAAAATATCGCTAAATACATGTTGGTACGAATATGTGACGCAACCGTTGTAACTCAAAACGGACTGATCCGTTAGAAAGTCAATGAAATGTAGTTTTTGAAACTGTCTCTATTTCTTCAGCGCGCGCTAACGCTAGGATTGGTCCCACAGTAAAAAATGACTTATTTAATCTAATTTTAAATAAAGCGCTACCACAGCGCCCAGTGTAATGCTGAGTTCCAGCAATCATGTCAAAATTACGAAGAATGTTATTTCTTGGAGTCCAATTGTCTCATTTATCACATTTATAAGGTCAAAGTCCAAAAATCAGTTCAATTAAGTCCCACAGTCAATCGTTTCACTGTTAAAAGCGATGCAACCTAGTAATATCAGAAAAATATCGCTAAAAACATGTTGGTACGAATATGTGACGCAACCGTTGTAACTCAAACGGACTGATACCGTTAGAAAGTCAATGAAATGTAGTTTTTGAAACTGTCTCTATTTCTCAGCGCGCGCTAACGGCTAGGATTGGTCCCACAGTAAAAATGACTTATTTATCTAAATTTTTAAATAAAGCGCTCCACAGCGACCAGTGTAATTGCTGAGTTCCAGCAATCATGTCAAATTAAGAAGAATGTTATTTCTGGAGTCCAATTGTCTCATTATCACATTTATAAGGTCAAAGTCCAAAATCAGTTCAATTAAGTCCCACAGTCAATCGTTTTCACTGTTAAAAGCGATGCAACTAAGTAATATCAGAAAAATAATCGCTAAATACATGTTGCGTACGAATATGTGACGCAACCGTTGTAACTCAAACGGACTGATACCGTTAGAAAGTCAATGAAATGTAGTTTTTTGAAACTGTCTCTATTTCTTCAGCGCGCGCTAACGGCTAGGATTGGTCCCACAGTAAAAAATGACTTATCTATCTAAATTTTTAAATAAAGCGCTACCACAGCGCCCAGTGTAATTGCTGAGTTCCAGCAATCATGTCAAATTAAGAAGAATGTTATTTCTTGGAGTCCAATTGTCTCATTTATCACATTTATAAGGTCAAAGTCCAAAATCAGTTCAATTAAGTCCCACAGTCAATCGTTTCACTGTTAAAAGCGATGCAACCTAGTAATATCAGAAAAATATCGCTAAATACATGTTGGTACGAATATGTGACGCAACCGTTGTAACTCAAACGGACTGATACCGTTAGAAAGTCTATGAAATGTAGTTTTTGAAACTGTCCTCTATTTCTTCAGCGCGCGCTAACGGCTAGGATTGGTCCCACAGTAAAAAATGACTTATTTATCTAAATTTTTAAATAAAGCGCTACCACAGCGCCCAGTGTAATTGCTGAGTTCCAGCAATTCATGTCAAATTAAGAAGAATGTTATTCTTGGAGTTCCAATTGTCTCATTTATCACATTTATAAGGTCAAAGTCCAAAATCAGTTCAATTAAGTCCACAGTCAATCGTTTCACTGTTAAAAGCGATGCAACCTAGTAATATCAGAAAAATATCGCTAAATACATGTTGGTACGAATATGTGACGCAACCGTTGTAACTCAAACGGACTGATACCGTTAGAAAGTCAATGAAATGTAGTTTTTGAAACTGTCTCTATTTCTTCAGCGCGCGCTAACGGCTAGGATTGGTCCCACAGTAAAAAATGACTTATTTATCTAAATTTTTAAATAAAGCGCTACCACAGCGCCCAGTGTAATCGCTGAGTTCCAGCAATCATGTCAAATTAAGAAGAATGTTATTTCTTGGAGTCCAATTGTCTCATTTATCACATTTATAAGGTCAAAGTCCAAAATCAGTTCAATTAAGTCCCACAGTCAATCGTTTCACTGTTAAAAGCGATGCAACCTAGTAATATCAGAAAAATATCGCTAAATACATGTTGGTACGAATATGTGACGCAACCGTTGTAACTCAAACGGACTGATACCGTTAGAAAGTCAATGAAATGTAGTTTTTTAAAACTGTCTCTATTTCTTCAGCGCGCGCTAACGGCTAGGATTGGTCCCACAGTAAAAAATGACTTATTTATCTAAATTTTTAAATAAAGCGCTACCACAGCGCCCAGTGTAATCGCTGAGTTCCAGCAATCATGTCAAATTAAGAAGAATGTTATTTCTTGGAGTCCAATTGTCTCATTTATCACATTTATAAGGTCAAAGTCCAAAATCAGTTCAATTAAGTCCCACAGTCAATCGTTTCACTGTTAAAAGCGATGCAACCTAGTAATATCAGAAAATTATCGCTAAATACATGTTGGTACGAATATGTGACGCAACCGTTGTAACTCAAACGGACTGATACCGTTAGAAGTCAATGAAATGTAGTTTTTTGAAACTGTCTCTATTTCTTCAGCGCGCGCTAACGGCTAGGATTGGTCCCACAGTAAAAAATGACTTATTTATCTAAATTTTTAATAAAGCGCTACCACAGCGCCCAGTGTAATCGCTGAGTTCCAGCAATCATGTCAAATTAAGAAGAATGTTATTTCTTGGAGTCCAATTGTCTCATTTATCACATTTATAAGGTCAAAGTCCAAAATCAGTTCAATTAAGTCCCACAGTCAATCGTTTCACTGTTAAAAGCGATGCAACCTAGTAATATCAGAAAAATATCGCTAAATACATGTTGGTACGAATATCTGACGCACCCGTTGTAACTAAAACGGACTGATACCGTTAGAAAGTCAATGAAATGTAGTTTTTGAAACTGTCTCTATTTCTTCAGCGCGCGCTAACGGCTAGGATTGGTCCCACAGTAAAAAATGACTTATTTATCTAAATTTTTAAATAAAGCGCTACCACAGCGCCCAGTGTAATTGCTGAGTTCCAGCAATCATGTCAAATTAAGAAGAATGTTATTTCTTGGAGTCCAATTGTCTCATTTATCACATTTATAAGGTCAAAGTCCAAAATCAGTTCAATTAAGTCCCACAGTCAATCGTTTCACTGTTAAAAGCGATGCAACCTAGTAATATCAGAAAAATATCGCTAAATACATGTTGGTACGAATATGTGACGCAACCGTTGTAACTCAAACGGACTGATACCGTTAGAAAGTCAATGAAATGTAGTTTTTGAAACTGTCTCTATTTCTTCAGCGCCGCTAACGGCTAGGATTGGTCCCACAGAAAAATGACTTATTTATCTAATTTAACCTCGGCGACGTTAAGGTGCATTCTACGGCTCCAGGTTTTTTTGACTCGCCAAAGTTAAGGCATATGTTTGGCGAGTAAATTTATAACGCGCTATCTGGTCTGCAATTTTTTCGTGGCTAGGAATAATGGCCGTGATATTTCTTCAGAAAATCTAATTTCAAACAAAGGTTTGAGAAAGGTTAAATTAAATTATGATGTTAGTTTTAGCGCTAGTAGTGATTACTAATTATATATATATCTACCCTAATGTATTGATGAAGCTTCTAGAGCTAGCTAGCTACATAAAGTCTAAGCAAGTTTTGAGGCATATGGCTTTATCGTCCTGGTTCGCAGGAGTCTCAGTGTAATTTTTCTTACTACGTGGGGAATTTGGAAGAGTAGATAATTTGTTTTTAAGGTCTGTAAAAAAGCTAGCTATATATATTATATAATTGGCTCAGGCAAGTTAAGAAACTTTGTGTAAACATAGTGATTAAGAATTTAAATTACTGCTTACATAGTGTTAACTTTGCATAAAAAATTGTATTTTCAAATATAAACTTATTATTTTTAACTTGAAAATGCCTACGATCCTTCTAGAATTTATTTTACAGGTGTTCTTATCATTATCAGCAATCGTGCTTTGAAATTTTGCAAGTATATATTTATGTACTTTCCTAATCACCAAAAGTTAGCACCTAACTTTAGAATACGTACGAAAATTTTTTTAATTGGAATTAAACTGCAACACAGACATACCCACTTATATACTGTATCTGCATTTCTATGTTGCCGTCTTGATGAGATGCTCCAAAATTTCTCCTTTTTTAAAAGTGCGTATCTGCATATATGCGTTGCAGCATTTAGGGGCCGTCAACAAACAATTTCCGTCTCCGTTAACGGCAAATTGGGTGTGGGGGGAGGGAGTAATGCATCATCCGTTAAAAATATAAAAATGGAGACGAATTTTACTTTCTCATCATCCCTTAAAAATATAAAAATGGAGACGAATTTTACTTTCTCACCTTTTTTATTTCTTTTTGGGAAAATGAAAAAAATTCAACAAATTAGAAAATGTTTCCACAGTAAAAATCCGCCATAATCTAGAATTGGTTGTTAAAAAAATGGATCTCGTGTTCGTATAAGTCTACACAAAGATTGTTCCATAAAGCGAAAACTAACGTAGGGGAAATGGGGTTGCCGTTAAGGGGCAGGGGTGGTCCGAGTCTAGCGGCCAATTTGCCGTTAACGGAGATCAAAACTGTTTGTCGACGGCCCTTTATATGATGATAACAAACTGTTGTTCTTTCAAAGAAGAAAAATAGCTAAATATACTTTAAAAAAATAAAACTGCAATGCAGATGTGTACCCACTCACCATATCTACATTGCAGCTTTTATATGATGCTCAAAAATTCTTGTTCCTTATTATTCCATACTTGAGTATCTGTGTTACATATTTAAATTATAATTCTAGGCATGTATTCTATGTAATTACATCACTATATATGTCAATATGAAGGTATCTACACATTTGGCAATTTCTGTGTGAACTGTTTAAATTTGGTATTGTTTATATAGTATGTCAACGTGATAAAAGTGTTTTTGTGAGATGAAACTTTTCTTAGAAATTTAGAGAAGAAAATATTTTGGATGTTTACCATTGCAATAAAAGATTGGTAAATTATTTTAACAGATTTGTAGTACATTTAGTTGCGAAATTGCAACATTACGTTCTTAATATATGTAAAAAAGCCTTGATCGTCTAACGTAAGACACCTTTGTAGGAAATCCAGGTTCAAGTCCTGGTCAAGGCAATTATTCTGTTATCTTCAGCTTGCCAACTATATTATATATTGCTATTTTCCTGGTTTTTTTTTCTTTTACAGTAATAGAACTATATAATTTGTTTGTCATTATCTTTATAACTAAGCAGATGTATATATATTTGAAAAATATTGTATGTACTGTACAAAATAATAAATTTTAGTGTGTGTTAGTATAAACTCTTGAGCAATAAAATTTCTAAGTCTAAAAACAGTACTAACAAAATTGTGAAAGCTAGGCTGTTAAAGGTTTGGTTATGAAAATTTGTCCTTGAATGGGATTCTTTACACTGCAATTTTTTTATGGGATAAAAAAAATTCTTGATACACCTTAACGCATGTTTTTCAATTTGTTTTATATATATTGTAAAATAAAATTAGTCGTAAATGAAGGCTAAGCACAGTCAGCATCTGTTATCTATTCGTTTAGCATTCACAGTAAGGTTTCCTATAATTCTCATTTGTTCCAAAAAAGTGGATAACTGTAACATCAAATTGTCTTGACCAGGATGTGAGCCTGGATTTCCTTCAATGTAGGTGTCTTACATTAGACGACCAAGACTGTTTACAAATTTAGTAAAATATATTACCTCTTTAGGTTGAAATTATTTTGGTCCTAAAATTTTGAGTATTTTTTCCTTTTTTTATAATGACACACTCTTGTGATCTAAAATTCAGGTGAAAATACAAGTTTTGAAAAATCACAACAATTGATTCTGTGCAAATTTCTTTTTTGAAAGATATTTCCACATTATCCTGGGTGTTTTTTACGAAAATAGGATAATCATATTGTTTGTTCTTAATTTTGCAATTTATATACACTACTTTTAAGAATTGTCCTTGAAAAAGGTCCTGTAAACTTGACTCATGTGTATGCAGGACAATGTTATACGTATTGAGTATGTGATAATTTACCCATAAAGTTTAGTCAACATCAATCACAGGAAGTTCGATTGTTAAAACCAACTGTATATATATTTCAGAGTCAGAACTTCTCATTTCAAGCATTGAATATCCACGAAATAATTTTATGGCTTTGACGCAACCGGAGTTGGCAGGTTTCTGGAAATTAAAGCTAGATTTGCTGATAAATTATTATAGTTGTACATATGCGTGGCGCATGTGCATATACTTCTAGACGCAAACGCAATGTATTTATATATAGCAATTGTCACAGAAAAATAATGTGCGTGAAGCTGCTGAAACATCCCACCCGCGTGTTGGCTCACCCGAAACAACCAATTTTCTCATATAAGCACAATTTCCAGAAAAATATATAAGAACAAAATGAGGCTAAATTCTGAAGTCATTTTCTTACGAATAAGAACAAAATAAGAACATCAGTGACAGGACTTGCAAAAAATAAGAACAACCAGTCTCAAGTCAGATTTTACTGGTTCTTATAAAGAAAAATGTGTATGTAAATGTCAATAAAAAAATAGAAGTGACAGGACTTGCACCTGTGTCTGCACGATAAATCGGCAGCTGCTGGAACACACTTCTTTCTCTTGTATAGTCTATAACATTTTTATTGAAATTGCAGAGTTAAAGATTGTGAATTTATAGTATATATATAACCTATTTTTGCTTATATCCTTGTCTAAAGTAAATTTGTATTAAATTTACAGGAAAAATTAAAAAAGAGCTGGAATTAACGTAAAATGCAAAATAAAAGAACGTCAAAAAAAAAATAAGTTACGGGATTTATTTTTGCGAATTGGGCTCTCAGCAAGGAAATTGCGGGATTTAATTTTGCAAATGTTTATAACATGTAAAAGAAATATATACAATATTTTTTTTGCGAATCAGAGGTTTCAAGATTATGCTAAACAAAGATCAAAGGGTAACATTTGTTTTTTGCACTGTATTTTAATAATTCTAAATCTCACAAATCATCTAGAATTTCAAAAATGTTATTAAAGTTAATTAATGTATAAAAAAATGCCATTTTGCAATACTTATTTTTGTGAATGCCAGTTCACAGATATTTTTGCGGGATATATATATTTTTGCGAATAGACGAATTCCAAAAATCTTTTTTGCAGGACTTAACTTTGCGAAACGGGCCAAATTTGCAAAAATTAATCCCGCAAAAATTAATCCGGCACGAACTTATCCCGCATTAATTAATACACATAAGGTAGTCTGTTTCTTCACATGAAGGTATCGGTACGACTTTATATGAATATATGTCAATCAGAAGGTATCCATCTACACTCGATTAGTTTAAAGCCTCAACACAATGTTTCCATAGTAGAAAGAAATGGACTGAAAAAGACCTTTCCTCAGCAAGCTCGTAAACATTCAAAAAGTTCTATAAATTTGTACAGGATATCACACACAGGACACAATCACTTTTTATGTGTAGCTAGCTACCAAAACACATTAGGAAGCAAACAAACACAAAAGGAAGCATACAAATTGCAAAACATATCTGGCTAGCTAAGCATTAGAAATTAAAACTTATAATATTATTGCTAACCATATTGAAAGAGAAAGCTAGCTAGGAGAAGAGAGGAGGAGGCAAAAGACTTCATTTTATGATGGCTTCTGCAAAGTTGCAGTTTGCTTGTTTACGTGATCAACCTCTTCCCCAGGGCTTCGCCCAAGATTGTCAAAAAAGTAAACCGGCCCCGGGGACGAGATTGTCATTAGCTAGGTCTTAAAAATGACGGACCACACAATGGCGGCAAAGTTCAGGGATTTTTAAAGGTAGTGCATTGAAATGCTTCTGCCGCTGGCTGAATATTGCACACCAGTTGTAAAAATGTAGTAAAAAGTGTAGCTTAGATAATGCAGAATGGGTTTTGTTCAAGGCATAAGTGCAAAAAGTAACGAATAGCAATAAATTGTACAAAATGAATGACAAGTTGCCAAAATTGGCACAAAATATGGCAAAGATTGTCAATTTTTACTGCTTTTTATTGAAGTTGGGACTTATGTCACGTACGATTTTGTAAGATTGTCATGTTAACTTACCAATTTATGTGTTTTTTTCCCCAGTGACTCGACAAAACTTCAGCGGTTTTCGAAACCATGCTATTTTTGGTACCCCTACTTCTGGAGCTCCCTGTGGTCATACGAGAAGGAATCTGAAATTGAGGTTATCATTTTTGAAAAGAGGAGGCTTTGCTGACCAAAATATGAACGAGTTATATTTTTTCGTCGTAAAATGGTCGAGTTAATTTAAACATTAAAGTTCTCCAATTTTTCAAAGCTGAAAAAACTTGTAATTTACAGACCGGGCCTTAATATCGCCCGAGTGTGTCAAAGTCCAAAATCATTCAATTAAGCTCATGTACTGAGTCCAATCGTTTCTTATTATCATACAACAATCAGTTCAATTAAGTCCACAGTCAATCGTTTCACCGTTAAAAGCGATGCAACCTAGTAATATCAGAAAAATATCGCTAATACATGTTGGTACGATATGTGACGCAACCGTGTAACTCAAACGGACTGATACCGTTAGAAAGTCAATGAAATGTAGTTTTTGAAACTGTCTCTATTTCTTCAGCGCGCGCTAACGGCCTGGATTGGTCCCACAGTGAAAAATGACTTATTTATCTAAATTTTTAAATAAAGCGCTACCACAGCGCCCAGTGTAATTGCTGAGTTCCAGCAATCATGTCAAATTAAGAAGAATGTTATTTCTTGGAGTCCAATTGTCTCATTTATCACATTTATAAGGTCAAAGTCCAAAATCAGTTCAATTAAGTCCCACAGTCAATCGTTTCACTGTTAAAAGCGATGCAACCTAGTAATATCAGAAAAATATCGCTAAATACATGTTGGTACGAATATGTGACGCAACCGTTGTAACTCAAACGGACTGATACCGTTAGAAAGTCAATGAAATGTAGTTTTTGAAACTGTCTCTATTTCTTCAGCGCGCGCTAACGGCTAGGATTGGTCCCACAGTAAAAATGACTTATTTATCTAAATTTTTAAATAAAGCGCTACCACAGCGCCCAGTGTAATTGCTGAGTTCCAGCAATCATGTCAAATTAAGAAGAATGTTATTTCTTGGAGTCCAATTGTCTCATTTATCACATTTATAAGGTCAAAGTCCAAAATCAGTTCAATTAAGTCCCACAGTCAATCGTTTCACTGTTAAAAGCGATGCAACCTAGTAATATCAGAAAAATATCGCTAAATACATGTTGGTACGAATATGTGACGCAACCGTTGTAACTCAAACGGACTGATACCGTTAGAAAGTCAATGAAATGTAGTTTTTGAAACTGTCTCTATTTCTTCAGCGCGCGCTAACGGCTAGGATTGGTCCCACAGTAAAAAATGACTTATTTATCTAAATTTTTAAATAAAGCGCTACCACAGCGCCCAGTGTAATTGCTGAGTTCCAGCAATCATGTCAAATTAAGAAGAATGTTATTTCTTGGAGTCCAATTGTCTCATTTATCACATTTATAAGGTCAAAGTCCAAAATCAGTTCAATTAAGTCCCACAGTCAATCGTTTCACTGTTAAAAGCGATGCAACCTAGTAATATCAGAAAAATATCGCTAAATACATGTTGGTACGAATATGTGACGCAACCGTTGTAACTCAAACGGACTGATACCGTTAGAAAGTCAATGAAATGTAGTTTTTGAAACTGTCTCTATTTCTTCAGCGCGCGCTAACGGCTAGGATTGGTCCCACAGTAAAAAATGACTTATTTATCTAAATTTTTAAATAAAGCGCTACCACAGCGCCCAGTGTAATTGCTGAGTTCCAGCAATCATGTCAAATTAAGAAGAATGTTATTTCTTGGAGTCCAATTGTCTCATTTATCACATTTATAAGGTCAAAGTCCAAAATCAGTTCAATTAAGTCCCACAGTCAATCGTTTCACTGTTAAAAGCGATGCAACCTAGTAATATCAGAAAAATATCGCTAAATACATGTTGGTACGAATATGTGACGCAACCGTTGTAACTCAAACGGACTGATACCGTTAGAAAGTCAATGAAATGTAGTTTTTGAAACTGTCTCTATTTCTTCAGCGCGCGCTAACGGCTAGGATTGGTCCCACAGTAAAAAATGACTTATTTATCTAAATTTTTAAATAAAGCGCTACCACAGCGCCCAGTGTAATTGCTGAGTTCCAGCAATCATGTCAAATTAAGAAGAATGTTATTTCTTGGAGTCCAATTGTCTCATTTATCACATTTATAAGGTCAAAGTCCAAAATCAGTTCAATTAAGTCCCACAGTCAATCGTTTCACTGTTAAAAGCGATGCAACCTAGTAATATCAGAAAAATATCGCTAAATACATGTTGGTACGAATATGTGACGCAACCGTTGTAACTCAAACGGACTGATACCGTTAGAAAGTCAATGAAATGTAGTTTTTGAAACTGTCTCTATTTCTTCAGCGCGCGCTAACGGCTAGGATTGGTCCCACAGTAAAAAATGACTTATTTATCTAAATTTTTAAATAAAGCGCTACCACAGCGCCCAGTGTAATTGCTGAGTTCCAGCAATCATGTCAAATTAAGAAGAATGTTATTTCTTGGAGTCCAATTGTCTCATTTATCACATTTATAAGGTCAAAGTCCAAAATCAGTTCAATTAAGTCCCACAGTCAATCGTTTCACTGTTAAAAGCGATGCAACCTAGTAATATCAGAAAAATATCGCTAAATACATGTTGGTACGAATATGTGACGCAACCGTTGTAACTCAAACGGACTGATACCGTTAGAAAGTCAATGAAATGTAGTTTTTGAAACTGTCTCTATTTCTTCAGCGCGCGCTAACGGCTAGGATTGGTCCCACAGTAAAAATGACTTATTTATCTAAATTTTTAAATAAAGCGCTACCACAGCGCCCAGTGTAATTGCTGAGTTCCAGCAATCATGTCAAATTAAGAAGAATGTTATTTCTTGGAGTCCAATTGTCTCATTTATCACATTTATAAGGTCAAAGTCCAAAATCAGTTCAATTAAGTCCCACAGTCAATCGTTTCACTGTTAAAAGCGATGCAACCTAGTAATATCAGAAAAATATCGCTAAATACATGTTGGTACGAATATGTGACGCAACCGTTGTAACTCAAACGGACTGATACCGTTAGAAAGTCAATGAAATGTAGTTTTTGAAACTGTCTCTATTTCTTCAGCGCGCGCTAACGGCTAGGATTGGTCCCACAGTAAAAAATGACTTATTTATCTAAATTTTTAAATAAAGCGCTACCACAGCGCCCAGTGTAATTGCTGAGTTCCAGCAATCATGTCAAATTAAGAAGAATGTTATTTCTTGGAGTCCAATTGTCTCATTTATCACATTTATAAGGTCAAAGTCCAAAATCAGTTCAATTAAGTCCCACAGTCAATCGTTTCACTGTTAAAAGCGATGCAACCTAGTAATATCAGAAAAATATCGCTAAATACATGTTGGTACGAATATGTGACGCAACCGTTGTAACTCAAACGGACTGATACCGTTAGAAAGTCAATGAAATGTAGTTTTTGAAACTGTCTCTATTTCTTCAGCGCGCGCTAACGGCTAGGATTGGTCCCACAGTAAAAAATGACTTATTTATCTAAATTTTTAAATAAAGCGCTACCACAGCGCCCAGTGTAATTGCTGAGTTCCAGCAATCATGTCAAATTAAGAAGAATGTTATTTCTTGGAGTCCAATTGTCTCATTTATCACATTTATAAGGTCAAAGTCCAAAATCAGTTCAATTAAGTCCCACAGTCAATCGTTTCACTGTTAAAAGCGATGCAACCTAGTAATATCAGAAAATATCGCTAAATACATGTTGGTACGAATATGTGACGCAACCGTTGTAACTCAAACGGACTGATACCGTTAGAAAGTCAATGAAATGTAGTTTTTGAAACTGTCTCTATTTCTTCAGCGCGCGCTAACGGCTAGGATTGGTCCCACAGTAAAAAATGACTTATTTATCTAAATTTTTAAATAAAGCGCTACCACAGCGCCCAGTGTAATTGCTGAGTTCCAGCAATCATGTCAAATTAAGAAGAATGTTATTTCTTGGAGTCCAATTGTCTCATTTATCACATTTATAAGGTCAAAGTCCAAAATCAGTTCAATTAAGTCCCACAGTCAATCGTTTCACTGTTAAAAGCGATGCAACCTAGTAATATCAGAAAAATATCGCTAAATACATGTTGGTACGAATATGTGACGCAACCGTTGTAACTCAAACGGACTGATACCGTTAGAAAGTCAATGAAATGTAGTTTTTGAAACTGTCTCTATTTCTTCAGCGCGCGCTAACGGCTAGGATTGGTCCCACAGTAAAAAATGACTTATTTATCTAAATTTTTAAATAAAGCGCTACCACAGCGCCCAGTGTAATTGCTGAGTTCCAGCAATCATGTCAAATTAAGAAGAATGTTATTTCTTGGAGTCCAATTGTCTCATTTATCACATTTATAAGGTCAAAGTCCAAAATCAGTTCAATTAAGTCCCACAGTCAATCGTTTCACTGTTAAAAGCGATGCAACCTAGTAATATCAGAAAAATATCGCTAAATACATGTTGGTACGAATATGTGACGCAACCGTTGTAACTCAAACGGACTGATACCGTTAGAAAGTCAATGAAATGTAGTTTTTGAAACTGTCTCTATTTCTTCAGCGCGCGCTAACGGCTAGGATTGGTCCCACAGTAAAAAATGACTTATTTATCTAAATTTTTAAATAAAGCGCTACCACAGCGCCCAGTGTAATTGCTGAGTTCCAGCAATCATGTCAAATTAAGAAGAATGTTATTTCTTGGAGTCCAATTGTCTCATTTATCACATTTATAAGGTCAAAGTCCAAAATCAGTTCAATTAAGTCCCACAGTCAATCGTTTCACTGTTAAAAGCGATGCAACCTAGTAATATCAGAAAAATATCGCTAAATACATGTTGGTACGAATATGTGACGCAACCGTTGTAACTCAAACGGACTGATACCGTTAGAAAGTCAATGAAATGTAGTTTTTGAAACTGTCTCTATTTCTTCAGCGCGCGCTAACGGCTAGGATTGGTCCCACAGTAAAAAATGACTTATTTATCTAAATTTTTAAATAAAGCGCTACCACAGCGCCCAGTGTAATTGCTGAGTTCCAGCAATCATGTCAAATTAAGAAGAATGTTATTTCTTGGAGTCCAATTGTCTCATTTATCACATTTATAAGGTCAAAGTCCAAAATCAGTTCAATTAAGTCCCACAGTCAATCGTTTCACTGTTAAAAGCGATGCAACCTAGTAATATCAGAAAAATATCGCTAAATACATGTTGGTACGAATATGTGACGCAACCGTTGTAACTCAAACGGACTGATACCGTTAGAAAGTCAATGAAATGTAGTTTTTGAAACTGTCTCTATTTCTTCAGCGCGCGCTAACGGCTAGGATTGGTCCCACAGTAAAAAATGACTTATTTATCTAAATTTTTAAATAAAGCGCTACCACAGCGCCCAGTGTAATTGCTGAGTTCCAGCAATCATGTCAAATTAAGAAGAATGTTATTTCTTGGAGTCCAATTGTCTCATTTATCACATTTATAAGGTCAAAGTCCAAAATCAGTTCAATTAAGTCCCACAGTCAATCGTTTCACTGTTAAAAGCGATGCAACCTAGTAATATCAGAAAAATATCGCTAAATACATGTTGGTACGAATATGTGACGCAACCGTTGTAACTCAAACGGACTGATACCGTTAGAAAGTCAATGAAATGTAGTTTTTGAAACTGTCTCTATTTCTTCAGCGCGCGCTAACGGCTAGGATTGGTCCCACAGTAAAAATGACTTATTTATCTAAATTTTTAAATAAAGCGCTACCACAGCGCCCAGTGTAATTGCTGAGTTCCAGCAATCATGTCAAATTAAGAAGAATGTTATTTCTTGGAGTCCAATTGTCTCATTTATCACATTTATAAGGTCAAAGTCCAAAATCAGTTCAATTAAGTCCCACAGTCAATCGTTTCACTGTTAAAAGCGATGCAACCTAGTAATATCAGAAAAATATCGCTAAATACATGTTGGTACGAATATGTGACGCAACCGTTGTAACTCAAACGGACTGATACCGTTAGAAAGTCAATGAAATGTAGTTTTTGAAACTGTCTCTATTTCTTCAGCGCGCGCTAACGGCTAGGATTGGTCCCACAGTAAAAAATGACTTATTTATCTAAATTTTTAAATAAAGCGCTACCACAGCGCCCAGTGTAATTGCTGAGTTCCAGCAATCATGTCAAATTAAGAAGAATGTTATTTCTTGGAGTCCAATTGTCTCATTTATCACATTTATAAGGTCAAAGTCCAAAATCAGTTCAATTAAGTCCCACAGTCAATCGTTTCACTGTTAAAAGCGATGCAACCTAGTAATATCAGAAAAATATCGCTAAATACATGTTGGTACGAATATGTGACGCAACCGTTGTAACTCAAACGGACTGATACCGTTAGAAAGTCAATGAAATGTAGTTTTTGAAACTGTCTCTATTTCTTCAGCGCGCGCTAACGGCTAGGATTGGTCCCACAGTAAAAAATGACTTATTTATCTAAATTTTTAAATAAAGCGCTACCACAGCGCCCAGTGTAATTGCTGAGTTCCAGCAATCATGTCAAATTAAGAAGAATGTTATTTCTTGGAGTCCAATTGTCTCATTTATCACATTTATAAGGTCAAAGTCCAAAATCAGTTCAATTAAGTCCCACAGTCAATCGTTTCACTGTTAAAAGCGATGCAACCTAGTAATATCAGAAAAATATCGCTAAATACATGTTGGTACGAATATGTGACGCAACCGTTGTAACTCAAACGGACTGATACCGTTAGAAAGTCAATGAAATGTAGTTTTTGAAACTGTCTCTATTTCTTCAGCGCGCGCTAACGGCTAGGATTGGTCCCACAGTAAAAAATGACTTATTTATCTAAATTTTTAAATAAAGCGCTACCACAGCGCCCAGTGTAATTGCTGAGTTCCAGCAATCATGTCAAATTAAGAAGAATGTTATTTCTTGGAGTCCAATTGTCTCATTTATCACATTTATAAGGTCAAAGTCCAAAATCAGTTCAATTAAGTCCCACAGTCAATCGTTTCACTGTTAAAAGCGATGCAACCTAGTAATATCAGAAAAATATCGCTAAATACATGTTGGTACGAATATGTGACGCAACCGTTGTAACTCAAACGGACTGATACCGTTAGAAAGTCAATGAAATGTAGTTTTTGAAACTGTCTCTATTTCTTCAGCGCGCGCTAACGGCTAGGATTGGTCCCACAGTAAAAAATGACTTATTTATCTAAATTTTTAAATAAAGCGCTACCACAGCGCCCAGTGTAATTGCTGAGTTCCAGCAATCATGTCAAATTAAGAAGAATGTTATTTCTTGGAGTCCAATTGTCTCATTTATCACATTTATAAGGTCAAAGTCCAAAATCAGTTCAATTAAGTCCCACAGTCAATCGTTTCACTGTTAAAAGCGATGCAACCTAGTAATATCAGAAAAATATCGCTAAATACATGTTGGTACGAATATGTGACGCAACCGTTGTAACTCAAACGGACTGATACCGTTAGAAAGTCAATGAAATGTAGTTTTTGAAACTGTCTCTATTTCTTCAGCGCGCGCTAACGGCTAGGATTGGTCCCACAGTAAAAAATGACTTATTTATCTAAATTTTTAAATAAAGCGCTACCACAGCGCCCAGTGTAATTGCTGAGTTCCAGCAATCATGTCAAATTAAGAAGAATGTTATTTCTTGGAGTCCAATTGTCTCATTTATCACATTTATAAGGTCAAAGTCCAAAATCAGTTCAATTAAGTCCCACAGTCAATCGTTTCACTGTTAAAAGCGATGCAACCTAGTAATATCAGAAAAATATCGCTAAATACATGTTGGTACGAATATGTGACGCAACCGTTGTAACTCAAACGGACTGATACCGTTAGAAAGTCAATGAAATGTAGTTTTTGAAACTGTCTCTATTTCTTCAGCGCGCGCTAACGGCTAGGATTGGTCCCACAGTAAAAAATGACTTATTTATCTAAATTTTTAAATAAAGCGCTACCACAGCGCCCAGTGTAATTGCTGAGTTCCAGCAATCATGTCAAATTAAGAAGAATGTTATTTCTTGGAGTCCAATTGTCTCATTTATCACATTTATAAGGTCAAAGTCCAAAATCAGTTCAATTAAGTCCCACAGTCAATCGTTTCACTGTTAAAAGCGATGCAACCTAGTAATATCAGAAAAATATCGCTAAATACATGTTGGTACGAATATGTGACGCAACCGTTGTAACTCAAACGGACTGATACCGTTAGAAAGTCAATGAAATGTAGTTTTTGAAACTGTCTCTATTTCTTCAGCGCGCGCTAACGGCTAGGATTGGTCCCACAGTAAAAAATGACTTATTTATCTAAATTTTTAAATAAAGCGCTACCACAGCGCCCAGTGTAATTGCTGAGTTCCAGCAATCATGTCAAATTAAGAAGAATGTTATTTCTTGGAGTCCAATTGTCTCATTTATCACATTTATAAGGTCAAAGTCCAAAATCAGTTCAATTAAGTCCCACAGTCAATCGTTTCACTGTTAAAAGCGATGCAACCTAGTAATATCAGAAAAATATCGCTAAATACATGTTGGTACGAATATGTGACGCAACCGTTGTAACTCAAACGGACTGATACCGTTAGAAAGTCAATGAAATGTAGTTTTTGAAACTGTCTCTATTTCTTCAGCGCGCGCTAACGGCTAGGATTGGTCCCACAGTAAAAAATGACTTATTTATCTAAATTTTTAAATAAAGCGCTACCACAGCGCCCAGTGTAATTGCTGAGTTCCAGCAATCATGTCAAATTAAGAAGAATGTTATTTCTTGGAGTCCAATTGTCTCATTTATCACATTTATAAGGTCAAAGTCCAAAATCAGTTCAATTAAGTCCCACAGTCAATCGTTTCACTGTTAAAAGCGATGCAACCTAGTAATATCAGAAAAATATCGCTAAATACATGTTGGTACGAATATGTGACGCAACCGTTGTAACTCAAACGGACTGATACCGTTAGAAAGTCAATGAAATGTAGTTTTTGAAACTGTCTCTATTTCTTCAGCGCGCGCTAACGGCTAGGATTGGTCCCACAGTAAAAAATGACTTATTTATCTAAATTTTTAAATAAAGCGCTACCACAGCGCCCAGTGTAATTGCTGAGTTCCAGCAATCATGTCAAATTAAGAAGAATGTTATTTCTTGGAGTCCAATTGTCTCATTTATCACATTTATAAGGTCAAAGTCCAAAATCAGTTCAATTAAGTCCCACAGTCAATCGTTTCACTGTTAAAAGCGATGCAACCTAGTAATATCAGAAAAATATCGCTAAATACATGTTGGTACGAATATGTGACGCAACCGTTGTAACTCAAACGGACTGATACCGTTAGAAAGTCAATGAAATGTAGTTTTTGAAACTGTCTCTATTTCTTCAGCGCGCGCTAACGGCTAGGATTGGTCCCACAGTAAAAAATGACTTATTTATCTAAATTTTTAAATAAAGCGCTACCACAGCGCCCAGTGTAATTGCTGAGTTCCAGCAATCATGTCAAATTAAGAAGAATGTTATTTCTTGGAGTCCAATTGTCTCATTTATCACATTTATAAGGTCAAAGTCCAAAATCAGTTCAATTAAGTCCCACAGTCAATCGTTTCACTGTTAAAAGCGATGCAACCTAGTAATATCAGAAAAATATCGCTAAATACATGTTGGTACGAATATGTGACGCAACCGTTGTAACTCAAACGGACTGATACCGTTAGAAAGTCAATGAAATGTAGTTTTTGAAACTGTCTCTATTTCTTCAGCGCGCGCTAACGGCTAGGATTGGTCCCACAGTAAAAAATGACTTATTTATCTAAATTTTTAAATAAAGCGCTACCACAGCGCCCAGTGTAATTGCTGAGTTCCAGCAATCATGTCAAATTAAGAAGAATGTTATTTCTTGGAGTCCAATTGTCTCATTTATCACATTTATAAGGTCAAAGTCCAAAATCAGTTCAATTAAGTCCCACAGTCAATCGTTTCACTGTTAAAAGCGATGCAACCTAGTAATATCAGAAAAATATCGCTAAATACATGTTGGTACGAATATGTGACGCAACCGTTGTAACTCAAACGGACTGATACCGTTAGAAAGTCAATGAAATGTAGTTTTTGAAACTGTCTCTATTTCTTCAGCGCGCGCTAACGGCTAGGATTGGTCCCACAGTAAAAAATGACTTATTTATCTAAATTTTTAAATAAAGCGCTACCACAGCGCCCAGTGTAATTGCTGAGTTCCAGCAATCATGTCAAATTAAGAAGAATGTTATTTCTTGGAGTCCAATTGTCTCATTTATCACATTTATAAGGTCAAAGTCCAAAATCAGTTCAATTAAGTCCCACAGTCAATCGTTTCACTGTTAAAAGCGATGCAACCTAGTAATATCAGAAAAATATCGCTAAATACATGTTGGTACGAATATGTGACGCAACCGTTGTAACTCAAACGGACTGATACCGTTAGAAAGTCAATGAAATGTAGTTTTTGAAACTGTCTCTATTTCTTCAGCGCGCGCTAACGGCTAGGATTGGTCCCACAGTAAAAAATGACTTATTTATCTAAATTTTTAAATAAAGCGCTACCACAGCGCCCAGTGTAATTGCTGAGTTCCAGCAATCATGTCAAATTAAGAAGAATGTTATTTCTTGGAGTCCAATTGTCTCATTTATCACATTTATAAGGTCAAAGTCCAAAATCAGTTCAATTAAGTCCCACAGTCAATCGTTTCACTGTTAAAAGCGATGCAACCTAGTAATATCAGAAAAATATCGCTAAATACATGTTGGTACGAATATGTGACGCAACCGTTGTAACTCAAACGGACTGATACCGTTAGAAAGTCAATGAAATGTAGTTTTTGAAACTGTCTCTATTTCTTCAGCGCGCGCTAACGGCTAGGATTGGTCCCACAGTAAAAAATGACTTATTTATCTAAATTTTTAAATAAAGCGCTACCACAGCGCCCAGTGTAATTGCTGAGTTCCAGCAATCATGTCAAATTAAGAAGAATGTTATTTCTTGGAGTCCAATTGTCTCATTTATCACATTTATAAGGTCAAAGTCCAAAATCAGTTCAATTAAGTCCCACAGTCAATCGTTTCACTGTTAAAAGCGATGCAACCTAGTAATATCAGAAAAATATCGCTAAATACATGTTGGTACGAATATGTGACGCAACCGTTGTAACTCAAACGGACTGATACCGTTAGAAAGTCAATGAAATGTAGTTTTTGAAACTGTCTCTATTTCTTCAGCGCGCGCTAACGGCTAGGATTGGTCCCACAGTAAAAAATGACTTATTTATCTAAATTTTTAAATAAAGCGCTACCACAGCGCCCAGTGTAATTGCTGAGTTCCAGCAATCATGTCAAATTAAGAAGAATGTTATTTCTTGGAGTCCAATTGTCTCATTTATCACATTTATAAGGTCAAAGTCCAAAATCAGTTCAATTAAGTCCCACAGTCAATCGTTTCACTGTTAAAAGCGATGCAACCTAGTAATATCAGAAAAATATCGCTAAATACATGTTGGTACGAATATGTGACGCAACCGTTGTAACTCAAACGGACTGATACCGTTAGAAAGTCAATGAAATGTAGTTTTTGAAACTGTCTCTATTTCTTCAGCGCGCGCTAACGGCTAGGATTGGTCCCACAGTAAAAAATGACTTATTTATCTAAATTTTTAAATAAAGCGCTACCACAGCGCCCAGTGTAATTGCTGAGTTCCAGCAATCATGTCAAATTAAGAAGAATGTTATTTCTTGGAGTCCAATTGTCTCATTTATCACATTTATAAGGTCAAAGTCCAAAATCAGTTCAATTAAGTCCCACAGTCAATCGTTTCACTGTTAAAAGCGATGCAACCTAGTAATATCAGAAAAATATCGCTAAATACATGTTGGTACGAATATGTGACGCAACCGTTGTAACTCAAACGGACTGATACCGTTAGAAAGTCAATGAAATGTAGTTTTTGAAACTGTCTCTATTTCTTCAGCGCGCGCTAACGGCTAGGATTGGTCCCACAGTAAAAAATGACTTATTTATCTAAATTTTTAAATAAAGCGCTACCACAGCGCCCAGTGTAATTGCTGAGTTCCAGCAATCATGTCAAATTAAGAAGAATGTTATTTCTTGGAGTCCAATTGTCTCATTTATCACATTTATAAGGTCAAAGTCCAAAATCAGTTCAATTAAGTCCCACAGTCAATCGTTTCACTGTTAAAAGCGATGCAACCTAGTAATATCAGAAAAATATCGCTAAATACATGTTGGTACGAATATGTGACGCAACCGTTGTAACTCAAACGGACTGATACCGTTAGAAAGTCAATGAAATGTAGTTTTTGAAACTGTCTCTATTTCTTCAGCGCGCGCTAACGGCTAGGATTGGTCCCACAGTAAAAAATGACTTATTTATCTAAATTTTTAAATAAAGCGCTACCACAGCGCCCAGTGTAATTGCTGAGTTCCAGCAATCATGTCAAATTAAGAAGAATGTTATTTCTTGGAGTCCAATTGTCTCATTTATCACATTTATAAGGTCAAAGTCCAAAATCAGTTCAATTAAGTCCCACAGTCAATCGTTTCACTGTTAAAAGCGATGCAACCTAGTAATATCAGAAAAATATCGCTAAATACATGTTGGTACGAATATGTGACGCAACCGTTGTAACTCAAACGGACTGATACCGTTAGAAAGTCAATGAAATGTAGTTTTTGAAACTGTCTCTATTTCTTCAGCGCGCGCTAACGGCTAGGATTGGTCCCACAGTAAAAAATGACTTATTTATCTAAATTTTTAAATAAAGCGCTACCACAGCGCCCAGTGTAATTGCTGAGTTCCAGCAATCATGTCAAATTAAGAAGAATGTTATTTCTTGGAGTCCAATTGTCTCATTTATCACATTTATAAGGTCAAAGTCCAAAATCAGTTCAATTAAGTCCCACAGTCAATCGTTTCACTGTTAAAAGCGATGCAACCTAGTAATATCAGAAAAATATCGCTAAATACATGTTGGTACGAATATGTGACGCAACCGTTGTAACTCAAACGGACTGATACCGTTAGAAAGTCAATGAAATGTAGTTTTTGAAACTGTCTCTATTTCTTCAGCGCGCGCTAACGGCTAGGATTGGTCCCACAGTAAAAAATGACTTATTTATCTAAATTTTTAAATAAAGCGCTACCACAGCGCCCAGTGTAATTGCTGAGTTCCAGCAATCATGTCAAATTAAGAAGAATGTTATTTCTTGGAGTCCAATTGTCTCATTTATCACATTTATAAGGTCAAAGTCCAAAATCAGTTCAATTAAGTCCCACAGTCAATCGTTTCACTGTTAAAAGCGATGCAACCTAGTAATATCAGAAAAATATCGCTAAATACATGTTGGTACGAATATGTGACGCAACCGTTGTAACTCAAACGGACTGATACCGTTAGAAAGTCAATGAAATGTAGTTTTTGAAACTGTCTCTATTTCTTCAGCGCGCGCTAACGGCTAGGATTGGTCCCACAGTAAAAAATGACTTATTTATCTAAATTTTTAAATAAAGCGCTACCACAGCGCCCAGTGTAATTGCTGAGTTCCAGCAATCATGTCAAATTAAGAAGAATGTTATTTCTTGGAGTCCAATTGTCTCATTTATCACATTTATAAGGTCAAAGTCCAAAATCAGTTCAATTAAGTCCCACAGTCAATCGTTTCACTGTTAAAAGCGATGCAACCTAGTAATATCAGAAAAATATCGCTAAATACATGTTGGTACGAATATGTGACGCAACCGTTGTAACTCAAACGGACTGATACCGTTAGAAAGTCAATGAAATGTAGTTTTTGAAACTGTCTCTATTTCTTCAGCGCGCGCTAACGGCTAGGATTGGTCCCACAGTAAAAAATGACTTATTTATCTAAATTTTTAAATAAAGCGCTACCACAGCGCCCAGTGTAATTGCTGAGTTCCAGCAATCATGTCAAATTAAGAAGAATGTTATTTCTTGGAGTCCAATTGTCTCATTTATCACATTTATAAGGTCAAAGTCCAAAATCAGTTCAATTAAGTCCCACAGTCAATCGTTTCACTGTTAAAAGCGATGCAACCTAGTAATATCAGAAAAATATCGCTAAATACATGTTGGTACGAATATGTGACGCAACCGTTGTAACTCAAACGGACTGATACCGTTAGAAAGTCAATGAAATGTAGTTTTTGAAACTGTCTCTATTTCTTCAGCGCGCGCTAACGGCTAGGATTGGTCCCACAGTAAAAAATGACTTATTTATCTAAATTTTTAAATAAAGCGCTACCACAGCGCCCAGTGTAATTGCTGAGTTCCAGCAATCATGTCAAATTAAGAAGAATGTTATTTCTTGGAGTCCAATTGTCTCATTTATCACATTTATAAGGTCAAAGTCCAAAATCAGTTCAATTAAGTCCCACAGTCAATCGTTTCACTGTTAAAAGCGATGCAACCTAGTAATATCAGAAAAATATCGCTAAATACATGTTGGTACGAATATGTGACGCAACCGTTGTAACTCAAACGGACTGATACCGTTAGAAAGTCAATGAAATGTAGTTTTTGAAACTGTCTCTATTTCTTCAGCGCGCGCTAACGGCTAGGATTGGTCCCACAGTAAAAAATGACTTATTTATCTAAATTTTTAAATAAAGCGCTACCACAGCGCCCAGTGTAATCGCTGAGTTCCAGCAATCATGTCAAATTAAGAAGAATGTTATTTCTTGGAGTCCAATTGTCTCATTTATCACATTTATAAGGTCAAAGTCCAAAATCAGTTCAATTAAGTCCCACAGTCAATCGTTTCACTGTTAAAAGCGATGCAACCTAGTAATATCAGAAAAATATCGCTAAATACATGTTGGTACGAATATGTGACGCAACCGTTGTAACTCAAACGGACTGATACCGTTAGAAAGTCAATGAAATGTAGTTTTTGAAACTGTCTCTATTTCTTCAGCGCGCGCTAACGGCTAGGATTGGTCCCACAGTAAAAAATGACTTATTTATCTAAATTTTTAAATAAAGCGCTACCACAGCGCCCAGTGTAATTGCTGAGTTCCAGCAATCATGTCAAATTAAGAAGAATGTTATTTCTTGGAGTCCAATTGTCTCATTTATCACATTTATAAGGTCAAAGTCCAAAATCAGTTCAATTAAGTCCCACAGTCAATCGTTTCACTGTTAAAAGCGATGCAACCTAGTAATATCAGAAAAATATCGCTAAATACATGTTGGTACGAATATGTGACGCAACCGTTGTAACTCAAACGGACTGATACCGTTAGAAAGTCAATGAAATGTAGTTTTTGAAACTGTCTCTATTTCTTCAGCGCGCGCTAACGGCTAGGATTGGTCCCACAGTAAAAAATGACTTATTTATCTAAATTTTTAAATAAAGCGCTACCACAGCGCCCAGTGTAATTGCTGAGTTCCAGCAATCATGTCAAATTAAGAAGAATGTTATTTCTTGGAGTCCAATTGTCTCATTTATCACATTTATAAGGTCAAAGTCCAAAATCAGTTCAATTAAGTCCCACAGTCAATCGTTTCACTGTTAAAAGCGATGCAACCTAGTAATATCAGAAAAATATCGCTAAATACATGTTGGTACGAATATGTGACGCAACCGTTGTAACTCAAACGGACTGATACCGTTAGAAAGTCAATGAAATGTAGTTTTTGAAACTGTCTCTATTTCTTCAGCGCGCGCTAACGGCTAGGATTGGTCCCACAGTAAAAAATGACTTATTTATCTAAATTTTTAAATAAAGCGCTACCACAGCGCCCAGTGTAATTGCTGAGTTCCAGCAATCATGTCAAATTAAGAAGAATGTTATTTCTTGGAGTCCAATTGTCTCATTTATCACATTTATAAGGTCAAAGTCCAAAATCAGTTCAATTAAGTCCCACAGTCAATCGTTTCACTGTTAAAAGCGATGCAACCTAGTAATATCAGAAAAATATCGCTAAATACATGTTGGTACGAATATGTGACGCAACCGTTGTAACTCAAACGGACTGATACCGTTAGAAAGTCAATGAAATGTAGTTTTTGAAACTGTCTCTATTTCTTCAGCGCGCGCTAACGGCTAGGATTGGTCCCACAGTAAAAAATGACTTATTTATCTAAATTTTTAAATAAAGCGCTACCACAGCGCCCAGTGTAATTGCTGAGTTCCAGCAATCATGTCAAATTAAGAAGAATGTTATTTCTTGGAGTCCAATTGTCTCATTTATCACATTTATAAGGTCAAAGTCCAAAATCAGTTCAATTAAGTCCCACAGTCAATCGTTTCACTGTTAAAAGCGATGCAACCTAGTAATATCAGAAAAATATCGCTAAATACATGTTGGTACGAATATGTGACGCAACCGTTGTAACTCAAACGGACTGATACCGTTAGAAAGTCAATGAAATGTAGTTTTTGAAACTGTCTCTATTTCTTCAGCGCGCGCTAACGGCTAGGATTGGTCCCACAGTAAAAAATGACTTATTTATCTAAATTTTTAAATAAAGCGCTACCACAGCGCCCAGTGTAATTGCTGAGTTCCAGCAATCATGTCAAATTAAGAAGAATGTTATTTCTTGGAGTCCAATTGTCTCATTTATCACATTTATAAGGTCAAAGTCCAAAATCAGTTCAATTAAGTCCCACAGTCAATCGTTTCACTGTTAAAAGCGATGCAACCTAGTAATATCAGAAAAATATCGCTAAATACATGTTGGTACGAATATGTGACGCAACCGTTGTAACTCAAACGGACTGATACCGTTAGAAAGTCAATGAAATGTAGTTTTTGAAACTGTCTCTATTTCTTCAGCGCGCGCTAACGGCTAGGATTGGTCCCACAGTAAAAAATGACTTATTTATCTAAATTTTTAAATAAAGCGCTACCACAGCGCCCAGTGTAATTGCTGAGTTCCAGCAATCATGTCAAATTAAGAAGAATGTTATTTCTTGGAGTCCAATTGTCTCATTTATCACATTTATAAGGTCAAAGTCCAAAATCAGTTCAATTAAGTCCCACAGTCAATCGTTTCACTGTTAAAAGCGATGCAACCTAGTAATATCAGAAAAATATCGCTAAATACATGTTGGTACGAATATGTGACGCAACCGTTGTAACTCAAACGGACTGATACCGTTAGAAAGTCAATGAAATGTAGTTTTTGAAACTGTCTCTATTTCTTCAGCGCGCGCTAACGGCTAGGATTGGTCCCACAGTAAAAAATGACTTATTTATCTAAATTTTTAAATAAAGCGCTACCACAGCGCCCAGTGTAATCGCTGAGTTCCAGCAATCATGTCAAATTAAGAAGAATGTTATTTCTTGGAGTCCAATTGTCTCATTTATCACATTTATAAGGTCAAAGTCCAAAATCAGTTCAATTAAGTCCCACAGTCAATCGTTTCACTGTTAAAAGCGATGCAACCTAGTAATATCAGAAAAATATCGCTAAATACATGTTGGTACGAATATGTGACGCAACCGTTGTAACTCAAACGGACTGATACCGTTAGAAAGTCAATGAAATGTAGTTTTTGAAACTGTCTCTATTTCTTCAGCGCGCGCTAACGGCTAGGATTGGTCCCACAGTAAAAAATGACTTATTTATCTAAATTTTTAAATAAAGCGCTACCACAGCGCCCAGTGTAATCGCTGAGTTCCAGCAATCATGTCAAATTAAGAAGAATGTTATTTCTTGGAGTCCAATTGTCTCATTTATCACATTTATAAGGTCAAAGTCCAAAATCAGTTCAATTAAGTCCCACAGTCAATCGTTTCACTGTTAAAAGCGATGCAACCTAGTAATATCAGAAAAATATCGCTAAATACATGTTGGTACGAATATGTGACGCAACCGTTGTAACTCAAACGGACTGATACCGTTAGAAAGTCAATGAAATGTAGTTTTTGAAACTGTCTCTATTTCTTCAGCGCGCGCTAACGGCTAGGATTGGTCCCACAGTAAAAAATGACTTATTTATCTAAATTTTTAAATAAAGCGCTACCACAGCGCCCAGTGTAATTGCTGAGTTCCAGCAATCATGTCAAATTAAGAAGAATGTTATTTCTTGGAGTCCAATTGTCTCATTTATCACATTTATAAGGTCAAAGTCCAAAATCAGTTCAATTAAGTCCCACAGTCAATCGTTTCACTGTTAAAAGCGATGCAACCTAGTAATATCAGAAAAATATCGCTAAATACATGTTGGTACGAATATGTGACGCAACCGTTGTAACTCAAACGGACTGATACCGTTAGAAAGTCAATGAAATGTAGTTTTTGAAACTGTCTCTATTTCTTCAGCGCGCGCTAACGGCTAGGATTGGTCCCACAGTAAAAAATGACTTATTTATCTAAATTTTTAAATAAAGCGCTACCACAGCGCCCAGTGTAATCGCTGAGTTCCAGCAATCATGTCAAATTAAGAAGAATGTTATTTCTTGGAGTCCAATTGTCTCATTTATCACATTTATAAGGTCAAAGTCCAAAATCAGTTCAATTAAGTCCCACAGTCAATCGTTTCACTGTTAAAAGCGATGCAACCTAGTAATATCAGAAAAATATCGCTAAATACATGTTGGTACGAATATGTGACGCAACCGTTGTAACTCAAACGGACTGATACCGTTAGAAAGTCAATGAAATGTAGTTTTTGAAACTGTCTCTATTTCTTCAGCGCGCGCTAACGGCTAGGATTGGTCCCACAGTAAAAAATGACTTATTTATCTAAATTTTTAAATAAAGCGCTACCACAGCGCCCAGTGTAATTGCTGAGTTCCAGCAATCATGTCAAATTAAGAAGAATGTTATTTCTTGGAGTCCAATTGTCTCATTTATCACATTTATAAGGTCAAAGTCCAAAATCAGTTCAATTAAGTCCCACAGTCAATCGTTTCACTGTTAAAAGCGATGCAACCTAGTAATATCAGAAAAATATCGCTAAATACATGTTGGTACGAATATGTGACGCAACCGTTGTAACTCAAACGGACTGATACCGTTAGAAAGTCAATGAAATGTAGTTTTTGAAACTGTCTCTATTTCTTCAGCGCGCGCTAACGGCTAGGATTGGTCCCACAGTAAAAAATGACTTATTTATCTAAATTTTTAAATAAAGCGCTACCACAGCGCCCAGTGTAATTGCTGAGTTCCAGCAATCATGTCAAATTAAGAAGAATGTTATTTCTTGGAGTCCAATTGTCTCATTTATCACATTTATAAGGTCAAAGTCCAAAATCAGTTCAATTAAGTCCCACAGTCAATCGTTTCACTGTTAAAAGCGATGCAACCTAGTAATATCAGAAAAATATCGCTAAATACATGTTGGTACGAATATGTGACGCAACCGTTGTAACTCAAACGGACTGATACCGTTAGAAAGTCAATGAAATGTAGTTTTTGAAACTGTCTCTATTTCTTCAGCGCGCGCTAACGGCTAGGATTGGTCCCACAGTAAAAAATGACTTATTTATCTAAATTTTTAAATAAAGCGCTACCACAGCGCCCAGTGTAATTGCTGAGTTCCAGCAATCATGTCAAATTAAGAAGAATGTTATTTCTTGGAGTCCAATTGTCTCATTTATCACATTTATAAGGTCAAAGTCCAAAATCAGTTCAATTAAGTCCCACAGTCAATCGTTTCACTGTTAAAAGCGATGCAACCTAGTAATATCAGAAAAATATCGCTAAATACATGTTGGTACGAATATGTGACGCAACCGTTGTAACTCAAACGGACTGATACCGTTAGAAAGTCAATGAAATGTAGTTTTTGAAACTGTCTCTATTTCTTCAGCGCGCGCTAACGGCTAGGATTGGTCCCACAGTAAAAAATGACTTATTTATCTAAATTTTTAAATAAAGCGCTACCACAGCGCCCAGTGTAATTGCTGAGTTCCAGCAATCATGTCAAATTAAGAAGAATGTTATTTCTTGGAGTCCAATTGTCTCATTTATCACATTTATAAGGTCAAAGTCCAAAATCAGTTCAATTAAGTCCCACAGTCAATCGTTTCACTGTTAAAAGCGATGCAACCTAGTAATATCAGAAAAATATCGCTAAATACATGTTGGTACGAATATGTGACGCAACCGTTGTAACTCAAACGGACTGATACCGTTAGAAAGTCAATGAAATGTAGTTTTTGAAACTGTCTCTATTTCTTCAGCGCGCGCTAACGGCTAGGATTGGTCCCACAGTAAAAAATGACTTATTTATCTAAATTTTTAAATAAAGCGCTACCACAGCGCCCAGTGTAATTGCTGAGTTCCAGCAATCATGTCAAATTAAGAAGAATGTTATTTCTTGGAGTCCAATTGTCTCATTTATCACATTTATAAGGTCAAAGTCCAAAATCAGTTCAATTAAGTCCCACAGTCAATCGTTTCACTGTTAAAAGCGATGCAACCTAGTAATATCAGAAAAATATCGCTAAATACATGTTGGTACGAATATGTGACGCAACCGTTGTAACTCAAACGTCT
>JASGCC010001656.1:0-34115 GCA_030067915.1 Hydractinia echinata
AGAATTCGACGAACCGGGGTTAAACGCAAAATAGTTATAAACCGTCTCTATTTTCTCAGCGCGCGTAACGGCTAGGATTGGTCCCACAGTAAAAAATGACTTATTTATCTAAATTTTTAAATAAAGCGCTACCACAGCGCCCAGTGTAATCGCTAGTTCCAGCAATCATGTCAAATTAAGAAGAATGTTATTCTTGGAGTCCAATTGTGTCATTTATCACATTTATAAGGTCAAAGTCCAAAATCAGTCAATTAAGCCCCACAGTCAATCGTTTCACTGTTAAAAGCGATGCAACCTAGTAATATCGGAAAAATATCGCTAAATACATGTTGGTACGAATATGTGACGCAACCGTTGTAACTCAAACGGACTGATACCGTTAGAAAGTCAATGAAATGTAGTTTATGAAACCGTCTCTATTTTTTCAGTGCGCACTAACAGCTAGGATAGGTCCCACAGTAAAAAATGACTTATTTATCTAAATGTTTAAATAAAGCGCTACCACAGCGCCCAGTGTAATCGCTGAGTTCCAGCAATCATGTCAAATTAAGAAGAATGTTATTTCTTGGAGTCCATTGTGTCATTTATCACATTTATAAGGTCAAAGTCCAAAATCAGTTCAATTAAGCCCACAGTCAATCGTTTCACTGTTAAAAGCGATGCAACCTAGTAATATCAGAAAAATATCGCTAAATACATGTTAGTACGAATATGTGACGCAACGCTTGTAACTCAACCGGACTGATACCGTTAGAAAGTCAATGAAATGTAGTTTTGAAACCGTCTCTATTTTTCAGCGCGCGCTAACGGCTAGGATTGGTCCCACAGTAAAAATGACTTATTTATTAAATTTTTAAATAAGCGCTACCACAGCGCCCAGTGTAATCGCTGAGTTCCAGCAATCATGTCAAATTAAGAAGAATGTTATTTCTTGGAGTCCAATTGTGTCATTTATCACATTTATAAGGTCAAAGTCCAAAATCAGTTCAATTAAGCCTCCACAGTCAATCGTTTCACTGTTAAAAGCGATGCAACCTTAGTAATATCAGAAAATATCGCTAAATACATGTTGGTACCAATATGTGACGCAACCGTTGTAACTCAAACGGACTGATACCTTTAGAAAGTCAATGAAATTGTAGTTTTGAAACTGTCTCTATTTTCTCAGCGCGCGCTAATGGCTAGGATTGGTCCCACAGTAAAAAATGACTTATTTATCTAAATTTTTAAAATAAAGCGCTACCACAGCGCCCAGTGTAATCGCTCAGTTCCAGCAATCATGTCAAATTAAGAAGAATGTTATTTCTTGGAGTCCAATTGTGTCATTTATCACATTTATAAGGTCAAAGTCCAAAATCAGCTCAATTAAGCCCCACAGTCAATCCTTTCACTGTTAAAAAGCGATGCAACCTAGTAATTCAGAAAAATATCGCTAAATACATGTTAGTACGAATATGTGACGCAACCGTTATAACTCAAACGGACTGATACCATTAGAAAGTCAATGAAATGTAGTTTATGAAACCGTCTCTATTTTTTCAGTGCGCACTAACAGCCTAGGATTGGTCCCACAGTAAAAATGACTTATTTATCTAAATGTTTAAATAAAGCGCTACCACAGCGCCCAGTGTAATCGCTCAGTTCCAGCAATCATGTCAAATTAATAAGAATGTTATTTCTTGGAGTCCAGTGTCATTTATCACATTTATAAGGTCAAAGTCCAAAATCAGTTCAATTAAGCCCCACAGTCAATCGTTTCACTGTTAAAAGCGATGCAACCTAGTAATATCAGAAAAATATCGCTAAATACATGTTAGTACGAATATGTGACGCAACCGTTGTAACTCAACCGGACTGACACCATTAAAAAGTCAATGAAATGTAGTTTATGAAACCGTCTCTATTTTTTCAGCGCGCGCTAACGGCTAGGATTGGTCCCACAGTAAAAAATGACTTATTTATCTAAATTTTTAAATAAAGCGCTACCACAGCGCCCAGTGTAATCGCTCAGTTCCAGCAATCATGTCAAATTAAGAAGAATGTTATTTCTTGGAGTCCAATTGTGTCATTTATCACATTTATAAGGTCAAAGTCCAAAATCAGTTCAATTAAGCCCCACAGTCAATCGTTTCACTGTTATAAGCGATGCAACCTAGTAATATCGGAAAAAATATCGCTAAATACATGTTAGTACGAATATGTGACGCAACCGTTATAACTCAAACGGACTGATACCATTAGAAAGTCAATGAAATGTAGTTTATGAAACCGTCTCTATTTTTCAGTGCGCACTAACAGCTAGGATAGGTCCCACAGTAAAAAATGACTTATTTATCTAAATTTTTAAATAAAGCGCTACCACAGCGCCCAGTGTAATCGCTCAGTTCCAGCAATCATGTCAAATTAATAAAAATGTTATTTCTTGGAGTCCATGTGTCATTTATCACATTTATAAGGTCAAAGTCCAAAATCAGTTCAATTAAGCCCCACAGTCAATCGTTTCACTGTTAAAAGCGATGCAACCTAGTAATATCAGAAAAATATCGCTAAATACATGTTAGTACGAATATGTGACGCAACCGTTGTAACTCAAACGGACTGATACCGTTAGAAAGTCAATGAAATGTAGTTTATGAAACCGGTCTCTATTTTTCAGCGCGCGCTAACGGCTAGGATTGGTCCCACAGTAAAAAATGACTTATTTATCTAAATTTTTAAATAAAGCGCTACCACAGCGCCCAGTGTAATCGCTGAGTTCCAGCAATCATGTCAAATTAAGAAGAATGTTATTTCTTGGAGTCCAATTGTGTCATTTATCACATTTATAAGGTCAAAGTCCAAAATCAGCTCAATTAAGCCCCACAGTCAATCCTTTCACTGTTAAAAGCGATGCAACCTAGTAATATCGGAAAAATATCGCTAAATACATGTTAGTACGAATATGTGACGCAACCGTTATAACTCAAACGGACTGATACCATTAGAAAGTCAATGAAATGTAGTTTATGAAACCGTCTCTATTTTTTCAGTGCGCACTAACAGCTAGGATAGGTCCCACAGTAAAAAATGACTTATTTATCTAAATGTTTAAATAAAGCGCTACCACAGCGCCCAGTGTAATCGCTCAGTTCCAGCAATCATGTCAAATTAATAAGAATGTTATTTCTTGGAGTCCAGTGTCATTTATCACATTTATAAGGTCAAAGTCCAAAATCAGTTCAATTAAGCCCCACAGTCAATCGTTTCACTGTTAAAAGCGATGCAACCTAGTAATATCAGAAAAATATCGCTAAATACATGTTAGTACGAATATGTGACGCAACCGTTATAACTCAACCGGACTGACACCATTAAAAAGTCAATGAAATGTAGTTTATGAAACCGTCTCTATTTTTTCAGCGCGCGCTAACGGCTAGGATTGGTCCCACAGTAAAAAATGACTTATTTATATAAATTTTTAAATAAAGCGCTACCACAGCGCCCAGTGTATTCGCTCAGTTCCAGCAATCATGTCAAATTAAGAAGAATGTTATTTCTTGGAGTCCAATTGTGTCATTTATCACATTTATAAGGTCAAAGTCCAAAATCAGTTCAATTAAGCCTCACAGTCAATCGTTTCACTGTTAAAAGCGATGCAACTTAGTAATATCAGAAAAATATCGGTAAACACATGTTGGTACCAATATGTGACGCAACCGTTGTAACTCAAACGGACTGATACCGTTAGAAAGTCAATGAATTGTAGTTATGAAACCGTCTCTATTTTCTCAGCGCGCGCTAACGGCTAGGATTGGTCCCACAGTAAAAAATGACTTATTTATCTAAATTTTTAAATAAAGCGCTACCACAGCGCCCAGTGTAATCGCTCAGTTCCAGCAATCATGTCAAATTAAGAAGAATGTTATTTCTTGGAGTCCAATTGTGTCATTTATCACATTTATAAGGTCAAAGTCCAAAATCAGCTCAATTAAGCCCCACAGTCAATCCTTTCACTGTTAAAAGCGATGCAACCTAGTAATATCGGAAAAATATCGCTAAATACATGTTAGTACGAATATGTGACGCAACCGTTATAACTCAAACGGACTGATACCATTAGAAAGTCAATGAAATGTAGTTTATGAAACCGTCTCTATTTTTTCAGTGCGCACTAACAGCTAGGATAGGTCCCACAGTAAAAAATGACTTATTTATCTAAATGTTTAAATAAAGCTCTACCACAGCGCCCAGTGTAATCGCTCAGTTCCAGCAATCATGTCAAATTAATAAGAATGTTATTTCTTGGAGTCCAGTGTCATTTATCACGTTTATAAGGTCAAAGTCCAAAATCAGTTCAATTAAGCCTCACAGTCAATCGTTTCACTGTTAAAAGCGATGCAACTTAGTAATATCAGAAAAATATCGGTAAACACATGTTGGTACCAATATGTGACGCAACCGTTGTAACTCAAACGGACTGATACCGTTAGAAAGTCAATGAATGTAGTTATGAAACCGTCTCTATTTTCTCAGCGCGCGCTAACGGCTAGGATTGGTCCCACAGTAAAAAATGACTTATTTATATAAATTTTTAAATAAAGCGCTACCACAGCGCCCAGTGTATTCGCTCAGTTCCAGCAATCATGTCAAATTAAGAAGAATGTTATTTCTTGGAGTCCAATTGTGTCATTTATCACGTTTATAAGGTCAAAGTCCAAAATCAGTTCAATTAAGCCTCACAGTCAATCGTTTCACTGTTAAAAGCGATGCAACTTAGTAATATCAGAAAAATATCGGTAAACACATGTTGGTAACAATATGTGACACAACCGTTGTAACTCAAACGGACTGATACCGTTAGAAAGTCAATGAATTGTAGTTATGAAACCGTCTCTATTTTCTCAGCGCGCGCTAACGGCTAGGATTGGTCCCACAGTAAAAAATGACTTATTTATATAAATTTTTAAATAAAGCGCTACCACAGCGCCCAGTGTATTCGCTCAGTTCCAGCAATCATGTCAAATTAAGAAGAATGTTATTTCTTGGAGTCCAATTGTGTCATTTATCACATTTATAAGGTCAAAGTCCAAAATCAGCTCAATTAAGCCCCACAGTCAATCCTTTCACTGTTATAAGCGATGCAACCTAGTAATATCGGAAAAATATCGCTAAATACATGTTAGTACGAATATGTGACGCAACCGTTATAACTCAAACGGACTGATACCATTAGAAAGTCAATGAAATGTAGTTTATGAAACCGTCTCTATTTTTTCAGTGCGCACTAACAGCTAGGATAGGTCCCACAGTAAAAAATGACTTATTTATCTAAATGTTTAAATAAAGCGCTACCACAGCGCCCAGTGTAATCGCTCAGTTCCAGCAATCATGTCAAATTAATAAGAATGTTATTTCTTGGAGTCCAATTGTGTCATTTATCACATTTATAAGGTCAAAGTCCAAAATCAGTTCAATTAAGCCTCACAGTCAATCGTTTCACTGTTAAAAGCGATGCAACCTTAGTAATATCAGAAAAATATCGCTAAATACATGTTGGTACGAATATGTGACGCAACCGTTGTAACTCAAACGGACTGATACCGTTAGAAAGTCAATGAAATTGTAGTTTATGAAACCGTCTCTATTTTCTTCAGCGCGCGCTAACGGCTAGGATTGGTCCCACAGTAAAAAATGACTTATTTATCTAAATTTTTAAATAAAGCGCTACCACAGCGCCCAGTGTAATCGCTGAGTTCCAGCAATCATGTCAAATTAAGAAGAATGTTATTTCTTGGAGTCCAATTGTGTCATTTATCACATTTATAAGGTCAAAGTCCAAAATCAGTTCAATTAAGCCCCACAGTCAATCGTTTCACTGTTAAAAGCGATGCAACCTAGTAATATCAGAAAAATATCGCTAAATACATGTTAGTACGAATATGTGACGCAACCGTTGTAACTCAAACGGACTGATACCATTAGAAAGTCAATGAAATGTAGTTTATGAAACCGTCTCTATTTTTTCAGTGCGCACTAACAGCTAGGATAGGTCCCACAGTAAAAAATGACTTATTTATCTAAATGTTTAAATAAAGCGCTACCACAGCGCCCAGTGTAATCGCTCAGTTCCAGCAATCATGTCAAATTAATAAGAATGTTATTTCTTGGAGTCCAGTGTCATTTATCACATTTATAAGGTCAAAGTCCAAAATCAGTTCAATTAAGCCCCACAGTCAATCGTTTCACTGTTAAAAGCGATGCAACCTAGTAATATCAGAAAAATATCGCTAAATACATGTTAGTACGAATATGTGACGCAACCGTTATAACTCAACCGGACTGACACCATTAAAAAGTCAATGAAATGTAGTTTATGAAACCGTCTCTATTTTTTCAGCGCGCGCTAACGGCTAGGATTGGTCCCACAGTAAAAAATGACTTATTTATATAAATTTTTAAATAAAGCGCTACCACAGCGCCCAGTGTATTCGCTCAGTTCCAGCAATCATGTCAAATTATCGAAACCTAGATCTCCATGCTTCTTGTATCATTTTTGTTCTAAACTTTTTATTCTTATTGTTGTATTATTATGTTATTATAGGGATAAGAACCATTGTATAATGGAACCCGAATAAATGTCAAAAAAAAAAAAAAAAAAAAAAAAAAAAAAAAAAAAAAATTAAGAAGAATGTTATTTCTTGGAGTCCAATTGTGTCATTTATCACATTTATAAGGTCAAAGTCCAAAATCAGTTCAATTAAGCCTCACAGTCAATCGTTTCATTGTTAAAAGCGATGCAACCTAGCGATGCAACCTAGTAATATCAGAAAAATATCGCTAAATACATGTTGGTACGAATATGTGACGCAACCGTTGTAACTCAAACGGACTGATACCGTTAGAAAGTCAATGAAATGTAGTTTTTGAAACTGTCTCTATTTTTCAGCAGCGCGCTAACTAACGCTAGGATTGGTCCCACAGTAAAAAATGACTTATTTATCTAAATTTTAAATAAAGCGCTACCACAGCGCCCAGTGTAATCGCTGAGTTCCAGCAATCATGTCAAATTAAGAAGAATGTTATTTCTTGGAGTCCAATTGTGTCATTTATCACATTTATAAGGTCAAAGTCCAAAATCAGTTCAATTAAGCCCCACAGTCAATCGTTTCACTGTTAAAAGCGATGCAACCTAGTAATATCAGAAAAATATCGCTAAATACATGTTAGTACGAATATGTGACGCAAACCGTTGTAACTCAAACGGACTGATACCGTTAGAAAGTCAATGAAATGTAGTTTATGAAACCGTCTCTATTTTTTCAGCGCGCGCTAACGGCTAGGATTGGTCCCACAGTAAAAAATGACTTATTTATCTAAATTTTTAAATAAAGCGCTACCACAGCGCCCAGTGTAATCGCTGAGTTCCAGCAATCATGTCAAATTAAGAAGAATGTTATTTCTTGGAGTCCAATTGTGTCATTTATCACATTTATAAGGTCAAAGTCCAAAATCAGTTCAATTAAGCCCCACAGTCAATCGTTTCACTGTTAAAAGCGATGCAACCTAGTAATATCAGAAAAATATCGCTAAATACATGTTAGTACGAATATGTGACGCAACCGTTGTAACTCAAACGGACTGATACCGTTAGAAAGTCAATGAAATGTAGTTTATGAAACCGTCTCTATTTTTCAGCGCGCGCTAACGGCTAGGATTGGTCCCACAGTAAAAAATGACTTATTTATCTAAATTTTTAAATAAAGCGCTACCACAGCGCCCAGTGTAATCGCTGAGTTCCAGCAATCATGTCAAATTAAGAAGAATGTTATTTCTTGGAGTCCAATGTGTCATTTATCACATTTATAAGGTCAAAGTCCAAAATCAGTTCAATTAAGCCCCACAGTCAATCGTTTCACTGTTAAAAGCGATGCAACCTTAGTAATATCAGAAAAATATCGCTAAATACATGTTGGTACGAATATGTGACGCAACCGTTGTAACTCAAACGGACTGATACCGTTAGAAAGTCAATGAAATGTAGTTTATGAAACCGTCTCTATTTTTCAGCGCGCGCTAACGGCTAGGATTGGTCCCACAGTAAAAAATGACTTATTTATCTAAATTTTTAAATAAAGCGCTACCACAGCGCCCAGTGTAATCGCTGAGTTCCAGCAATCATGTCAAATTAAGAAGAATGTTATTTCTTGGAGTCCAATTGTGTCATTTATCACATTTATAAGGTCAAAGTCCAAAATCAGTTCAATTAAGCCCCACAGTCAATCGTTTCACTGTTAAAAGCGATGCAACCTAGTAATATCAGAAAAATATCGCTAAATACATGTTAGTACGAATATGTGACGCAACCGTTGTAACTCAAACGGACTGATACCGTTAGAAAGTCAATGAAATGTAGTTTATGAAACCGTCTCTATTTTTCAGCGCGCGCTAACGGCTAGGATTGGTCCCACAGTAAAAAATGACTTATTTATCTAAATTTTTAAATAAAGCGCTACCACAGCGCCCAGTGTAATCGCTGAGTTCCAGCAATCATGTCAAATTAAGAAGAATGTTATTTCTTGGAGTCCAATTGTGTCATTTATCACATTTATAAGGTCAAAGTCCAAAATCAGTTCAATTAAGCCCCACAGTCAATCGTTTCACTGTTAAAAGCGATGCAACCTAGTAATATCAGAAAAATATCGCTAAATACATGTTAGTACGAATATGTGACGCAACCGTTGTAACTCAAACGGACTGATACCGTTAGAAAGTCAATGAAATGTAGTTTATGAAACCGTCTCTATTTTTTCAGCGCGCGCTAACGGCTAGGATTGGTCCCACAGTAAAAAATGACTTATTTATCTAAATTTTTAAATAAAGCGCTACCACAGCGCCCAGTGTAATCGCTGAGTTCCAGCAATCATGTCAAATTAAGAAGAATGTTATTTCTTGGAGTCCAATTGTGTCATTTATCACATTTATAAGGTCAAAGTCCAAAATCAGTTCAATTAAGTCCCACAGTCAATCGTTTCACTGTTAAAAGCGATGCAACTTAGTAATATCAGAAAAATATCGCTAAATACATGTTGGTACGAATATGTGACGCAACCGTTGTAACTCAAACGGACTGATACCGTTAGAAAGTCAATGAAATGTAGTTTATGAAACCGTCTCTATTTTTTCAGCGCGCGCTAACGGCTAGGATTGGTCCCACAGTAAAAATGACTTATTTATCTAAATTTTTAAATAAAGCGCTACCACAGCGCCCAGTGTAATCGCTGAGTTCCAGCAATCATGTCAAATTAAGAAGAATGTTATTTCTTGGAGTCCAATTGTGTCATTTATCACATTTATAAGGTCAAAGTCCAAAATCAGTTCAATTAAGTCCCACAGTCAATCGTTTCACTGTTAAAAGCGATGCAACCTAGTAATATCAGAAAAATATCGCTAAATACATGTTGGTACGAATATGTGACGCAACCGTTGTAACTCAAACGGACTGATACCGTTAGAAAGTCAATGAAATGTAGTTTATGAAACCGTCTCTATTTTTTCAGCGCGCGCTAACGGCTAGGATTGGTCCCACAGTAAAAAATGACTTATTTATCTAAATTTTTAAATAAAGCGCTACCACAGCGCCCAGTGTAATCGCTGAGTTCCAGCAATCATGTCAAATTAAGAAGAATGTTATTTCTTGGAGTCCAATTGTGTCATTTATCACATTTATAAGGTCAAAGTCCAAAATCAGTTCAATTAAGTCCCACAGTCAATCGTTTCACTGTTAAAAGCGATGCAACCTAGTAATATCAGAAAAATATCGCTAAATACATGTTAGTACGAATATGTGACGCAACCGTTGTAACTCAAACGGACTGATACCATTAGAAAGTCAATGAAATGTAGTTTATGAAACCGTCTCTATTTCTTCAGCGCGCGCTAACGGCTAGGATTGGTCCCACAGTAAAAAATGACTTATTTATCTAAATTTTTAAATAAAGCGCTACCACAGCGCCCAGTGTAATCGCTGAGTTCCAGCAATCATGTCAAATTAAGAAGAATGTTATTTCTTGGAGTCCAATTGTGTCATTTATCACATTTATAAGGTCAAAGTCCAAAATCAGTTCAATTAAGCCCCACAGTCAATCGTTTCACTGTTAAAAGCGATGCAACCTAGTAATATCAGAAAAATATCGCTAAATACATGTTAGTACGAATATGTGACGCAACCGTTGTAACTCAAACGGACTGATACCGTTAGAAAGTCAATGAAATGTAGTTTATGAAACCGTCTCTATTTTTTCAGCGCGCGCTAACGGCTAGGATTGGTCCCACAGTAAAAAATGACTTATTTATCTAAATTTTAAATAAAGCGCTACCACAGCGCCCAGTGTAATCGCTGAGTTCCAGCAATCATGTCAAATTAAGAAGAATGTTATTTCTTGGAGTCCAATTGTGTCATTTATCACATTTATAAGGTCAAAGTCCAAAATCAGTTCAATTAAGCCCCACAGTCAATCGTTTCACTGTTAAAAGCGATGCAACCTAGTAATATCAGAAAAATATCGCTAAATACATGTTAGTACGAATATGTGACGCAACCGTTGTAACTCAAACGGACTGATACCGTTAGAAAGTCAATGAAATGTAGTTTATGAAACCGTCTCTATTTTTTCAGCGCGCGCTAACGGCTAGGATTGGTCCCACAGTAAAAAATGACTTATTTATCTAAATTTTTAAATAAAGCGCTACCACAGCGCCCAGTGTAATCGCTGAGTTCCAGCAATCATGTCAAATTAAGAAGAATGTTATTTCTTGGAGTCCAATTGTGTCATTTATCACATTTATAAGGTCAAAGTCCAAAATCAGTTCAATTAAGCCCCACAGTCAATCGTTTCACTGTTAAAAGCGATGCAACCTAGTAATATCAGAAAAATATCGCTAAATACATGTTAGTACGAATATGTGACGCAACCGTTGTAACTCAAACGGACTGATACCGTTAGAAAGTCAATGAAATGTAGTTTATGAAACCGTCTCTATTTTTCAGCGCGCGCTAACGGCTAGGATTGGTCCCACAGTAAAAAATGACTTATTTATCTAAATTTTTAAATAAAGCGCTACCACAGCGCCCAGTGTAATCGCTGAGTTCCAGCAATCATGTCAAATTAAGAAGAATGTTATTTCTTGGAGTCCAATTGTGTCATTTATCACATTTATAAGGTCAAAGTCCAAATCAGTTCAATTAAGTCCCCACAGTCAATCGTTTCACTGTTAAAAGCGATGCAACCTAGTAATATCAGAAAAATATCGCTAAATACATGTTGGTACGAATATGTGACGCAACCGTTGTAACTCAAACGGACTGATACCGTTAGAAAGTCAATGAAATGTAGTTTATGAAACCGTCTCTATTTTTCAGCGCGCGCTAACGGCTAGGATTGGTCCCACAGTAAAAAATGACTTATTTATCTAAATTTTTAAATAAAGCGCTACCACAGCGCCCAGTGTAATCGCTGAGTTCCAGCAATCATGTCAAATTAAGAAGAATGTTATTTCTTGGAGTCCAATTGTGTCATTTATCACATTTATAAGGTCAAAGTCCAAAATCAGTTCAATTAAGCCCCACAGTCAATCGTTTCACTGTTAAAAGCGATGCAACCTAGTAATATCAGAAAAATATCGCTAAATACATGTTAGGTACGAATATGTGACGCAACCGTTGTAACTCAAACGGACTGATACCGTTAGAAAGTCAATGAAATGTAGTTTATGAAACCGTCTCTATTTTCTTCAGCGCGCGCTAACGGCTAGGATTGGTCCCACAGTAAAAAATGACTTATTTATCTAAATTTTTAAATAAAGCGCTACCACAGCGCCCAGTGTAATCGCTGAGTTCCAGCAATCATGTCAAATTAGAAGAATGTTATTTCTTGGAGTCCAATTGTGTCATTTATCACATTATAAGGTCAAAGTCCAAAATCAGTTCAATTAAGCCCCACAGTCAATCGTTTCACTGTTAAAAGCGATGCAACCTAGTAATATCAGAAAAATATCGCTAAATACATGTTAGTACGAATATGTGACGCAACCGTTGTAACTCAAACGGACTGATACCATTAGAAAGTCAATGAAATGTAGTTTATGAAACCGTCTCTATTTTTTCAGCGCGCGCTAACGGCTAGGATTGGTCCCACAGTAAAAAATGACTTATTTATCTAAATTTTTAAATAAAGCGCTACCACAGCGCCCAGTGTAATCGCTGAGTTCCAGCAATCATGTCAAATTAAGAAGAATGTTATTTCTTGGAGTCCAATTGTGTCATTTATCACATTTATAAGGTCAAAGTCCAAAATCAGTTCAATTAAGCCCCACAGTCAATCGTTTCACTGTTAAAAGCGATGCAACCTAGTAATATCAGAAAAATATCGCTAAATACATGTTGGTACGAATATGTGACGCAACCGTTGTAACTCAAACGGACTGATACCGTTAGAAAGTCAATGAAATGTAGTTTATGAAACCGTCTCTATTTTTCAGCGCGCGCTAACGGCTAGGATTGGTCCCACAGTAAAAAATGACTTATTTATCTAAATTTTTAAATAAGCGCTACCACAGCGCCCAGTGTAATCGCTGAGTTCCAGCAATCATGTCAAATTAAGAAGAATGTTATTTCTTGGAGTCCAATTGTGTCATTTATCACATTTATAAGGTCAAAGTCCAAAATCAGTTCAATTAAGTCCCCACAGTCAATCGTTTCACTGTTAAAAGCGATGCAACCTAGTAATATCAGAAAAATATCGCTAAATACATGTTAGTACGAATATGTGACGCAACCGTTGTAACTCAAACGGACTGATACCGTTAGAAAGTCAATGAAATGTAGTTTATGAAACCGTCTCTATTTCTTCAGCGCGCGCTAACGGCTAGGATTGGTCCCACAGTAAAAATGACTTATTTATCTAAATTTTTAAATAAAGCGCTACCACAGCGCCCAGTGTAATCGCTGAGTTCCAGCAATCATGTCAAATTAAGAAGAATGTTATTTCTTGGAGTCCAATGTGTCATTTATCACATTTATAAGGTCAAAGTCCAAAATCAGTTCAATTAAGCCCCACAGTCAATCGTTTCACTGTTAAAAGCGATGCAACCTAGTAATATCAGAAAAATATCGCTAAATACATGTTAGTACGAATATGTGACGCAACCGTTGTAACTCAAACGGACTGATACCGTTAGAAAGTCAATGAAATGTAGTTTATGAAACCGTCTCTATTTTTCAGCGCGCGCTAACGGCTAGGATTGGTCCCACAGTAAAAAATGACTTATTTATCTAAATTTTTAAATAAAGCGCTACCACAGCGCCCAGTGTAATCGCTCAGTTCCAGCAATCATGTCAAATTAAGAAGAATGTTATTTCTTGGAGTCCAATTGTGTCATTTATCACATTTATAAGGTCAAAGTCCAAAATCAGTTCAATTAAGTCCCACAGTCAATCGTTTCACTGTTAAAAGCGATGCAACCTAGTAATATCAGAAAAATATCGCTAAATACATGTTGGTACGAATATGTGACGCAACCGTTGTAACTCAAACGGACTGATACCGTTAGAAAGTCAATGAAATGTAGTTTATGAAACCGTCTCTATTTTCTTCAGCGCGCGCTAACGGCTAGGATTGGTCCCACAGTAAAAAATGACTTATTTATCTAAATTTTTAAATAAAGCGCTACCACAGCGCCCAGTGTAATCGCTGAGTTCCAGCAATCATGTCAAATTAAGAAGAATGTTATTTCTTGGAGTCCAATTGTGTCATTTATCACATTTATAAGGTCAAAGTCCAAAATCAGTTCAATTAAGCCCACAGTCAATCGTTTCACTGTTAAAAGCGATGCAACCTAGTAATATCAGAAAAATATCGCTAAATACATGTTGTACGAATATGTGACGCAACCGTTGTAACTCAAACGGACTGATACCGTTAGAAAGTCAATGAAATGTAGTTTATGAAACCGTCTCTATTTTTCAGCGCGCGCTAACGGCTAGGATTGGTCCCACAGTAAAAAATGACTTATTTATCTAAATTTTTAAATAAAGCGCTACCACAGCGCCCAGTGTAATCGCTGAGTTCCAGCAATCATGTCAAATTAAGAAGAATGTTATTTCTTGGAGTCCAATTGTGTCATTTATCACATTTATAAGGTCAAAGTCCAAAATCAGTTCAATTAAGCCCACAGTCAATCGTTTCACTGTTAAAAGCGATGCAACCTAGTAATATCAGAAAAATATCGCTAAATACATGTTGGTACGAATATGTGACGCAACCGTTGTAACTCAAACGGACTGATACCGTTAGAAAGTCAATGAAATGTAGTTATGAAACCGTCTCTATTTTTTCAGCGCGCGCTAACGGCTAGGATTGGTCCCACAGTAAAAAATGACTTATTTATCTAAATTTTTAAATAAAGCGCTACCACAGCGCCCAGTGTAATCGCTGAGTTCCAGCAATCATGTCAAATTAAGAAGAATGTTATTTCTTGGAGTCCAATTGTGTCATTTATCACATTTATAAGGTCAAAGTCCAAAATCAGTTCAATTAAGTCCCACAGTCAATCGTTTCACTGTTAAAAGCGATGCAACCTAGTAATATCAGAAAAATATCGCTAAATACATGTTGGTACGAATATGTGACGCAACCGTTGTAACTCAAACGGACTGATACCGTTAGAAAGTCAATGAAATGTAGTTTATGAAACCGTCTCTATTTTCTTCAGCGCGCTAACGGCTAGGATTGGTCCCACAGTAAAAAATGACTTATTTATCTAAATTTTTAAATAAAGCGCTACCACAGCGCCCAGTGTAATCGCTGAGTTCCAGCAATCATGTCAAATTAAGAAGAATGTTATTCTTGGAGTCCAATTGTGTCATTTATCACATTTATAAGGTCAAAGTCCAAAATCAGTTCAATTAAGTCCCACAGTCAATCGTTTCACTGTTAAAAGCGATGCAACCTAGTAATATCAGAAAAATATCGCTAAATACATGTTGGTACGAATATGTGACGCAACCGTTGTAACTCAAACGGACTGATACCGTTAGAAAGTCAATGAAATGTAGTTTATGAAACCGTCTCTATTTTTTCAGCGCGCGCTAACGGCTAGGATTGGTCCCACAGTAAAAAATGACTTATTTATCTAAATTTTTAAATAAAGCGCTACCACAGCGCCCAGTGTAATCGCTGAGTTCCAGCAATCATGTCAAATTAAGAAGAATGTTATTTCTTGGAGTCCAATTGTGTCATTTATCACATTTATAAGGTCAAAGTCCAAAATCAGTTCAATTAAGTCCCACAGTCAATCGTTTCACTGTTAAAAGCGATGCAACCTAGTAATATCAGAAAAATATCGCTAAATACATGTTGGTACGAATATGTGACGCAACCGTTGTAACTCAAACGGACTGATACCGTTAGAAAGTCAATGAAATGTAGTTTATGAAACCGTCTCTATTTTTTCAGCGCGCGCTAACGGCTAGGATTGGTCCCACAGTAAAAAATGACTTATTTATCTAAATTTTTAAATAAAGCGCTACCACAGCGCCCAGTGTAATCGCTGAGTTCCAGCAATCATGTCAAATTAAGAAGAATGTTATTTCTTGGAGTCCAATTGTGTCATTTATCACATTTATAAGGTCAAAGTCCAAAATCAGTTCAATTAAGTCCCACAGTCAATCGTTTCACTGTTAAAAGCGATGCAACCTAGTAATATCAGAAAAATATCGCTAAATACATGTTGGTACGAATATGTGACGCAACCGTTGTAACTCAAACGGACTGATACCGTTAGAAAGTCAATGAAATGTAGTTTTGAAACCGTCTCTATTTTTCAGCGCGCGCTAACGGCTAGGATTGGTCCCACAGTAAAAAATGACTTATTTATCTAAATTTTTAAATAAAGCGCTACCACAGCGCCCAGTGTAATCGCTGAGTTCCAGCAATCATGTCAAATTAAGAAGAATGTTATTTCTTGGAGTCCAATTGTGTCATTTATGACATTTATAAGGTCAAAGTCCAAAATCAGTTCAATTAAGTCCCACAGTCAATCGTTTCACTGTTAAAAGCGATGCAACCTAGTAATATCAGAAAAATATCGCTAAATACATGTTGGTACGAATATGTGACGCAACCGTTGTAACTCAAACGGACTGATACCGTTAGAAAGTCAATGAAATGTAGTTTATGAAACCGTCTCTATTTTTCAGCGCGCGCTAACGGCTAGGATTGGTCCCACAGTAAAAAATGACTTATTTATCTAAATTTTTAAATAAAGCGCTACCACAGCGCCCAGTGTAATCGCTGAGTTCCAGCAATCATGTCAAATTAAGAAGAATGTTATTTCTTGGAGTCCAATTGTGTCATTTATCACATTTATAAGGTCAAAGTCCAAAATCAGTTCAATTAAGTCCCACAGTCAATCGTTTCACTGTTAAAAGCGATGCAACCTAGTAATATCAGAAAATATCGCTAAATACATGTTGGTACGAATATGTGACGCAACCGTTGTAACTCAAACGGACTGATACCGTTAGAAAGTCAATGAAATGTAGTTTATGAAACCGTCTCTATTTTTCAGCGCGCGCTAACGGCTAGGATTGGTCCCACAGTAAAAAATGACTTATTTATCTAAATTTTTAAATAAAGCGCTACCACAGCGCCCAGTGTAATCGCTGAGTTCCAGCAATCATGTCAAATTAAGAAGAATGTTATTTCTTGGAGTCCAATTGTGTCATTTATCACATTTATAAGGTCAAAGTCCAAAATCAGTTCAATTAAGTCCCACAGTCAATCGTTTCACTGTTAAAAGCGATGCAACCTAGTAATATCAGAAAAATATCGCTAAATACATGTTGGTACGAATATGTGACGCAACCGTTGTAACTCAAACGGACTGATACCGTTAGAAAGTCAATGAAATGTAGTTTATGAAACCGTCTCTATTTTTCAGGCGCGCTAACGGCTAGGATTGGTCCCACAGTAAAAAATGACTTATTTATCTAAATTTTTAAATAAAGCGCTACCACAGCGCCCAGTGTAATCGCTGAGTTCCAGCAATCATGTCAAATTAAGAAGAATGTTATTTCTTGGAGTCCAATTGTGTCATTTATCACATTTATAAGGTCAAAGTCCAAAATCAGTTCAATTAAGTCCCACAGTCAATCGTTTCACTGTTAAAAGCGATGCAACCTAGTAATATCAGAAAATATCGCTAAATACATGTTGGTACGAATATGTGACGCAACCGTTGTAACTCAAACGGACTGATACCGTTAGAAAGTCAATGAAATGTAGTTATGAAACCGTCTCTATTTTTTCAGCGCGCGCTAACGGCTAGGATTGGTCCCACAGTAAAAAATGACTTATTTATCTAAATTTTTAAATAAAGCGCTACCACAGCGCCCAGTGTAATCGCTGAGTTCCAGCAATCATGTCAAATTAAGAAGAATGTTATTTCTTGGAGTCCAATTGTGTCATTTATCACATTTATAAGGTCAAAGTCCAAAATCAGTTCAATTAAGTCCCACGGTCAATCGTTTCACTGTTAAAAGCGATGCAACTTAGTAATATCAGAAAAATATCGCTAAATACATGTTGGTACCAATATGTGACGCAACCGTTGTAACTCAAACGGACTGATACCCTTAGAAAGTCAATGAAATGTAGTTTATGAAACCGTCTCTATTTCTCAGCGCGCGCTAACGGCTAGGATTGGTCCCACAGTAAAAAATGACTTGTTTATCTAAATTTTTAAATAAAGCGCTACCACAGCGCCCAGTGTAATCGCTGAGTTCCAGCAATCATGTCAAATTAAGAAGAATGTTATTTCTTGGAGTCCAATTGTGTCATTTATCACATTTATAAGGTCAAAGTCCAAAATCAGTTCAATTAAGTCCCACAGTCAATCGTTTCACTGTTAAAAGCGATGCAACCTAGTAATATCAGAAAAATATCGCTAAATACATGTTGGTACGAATATGTGACGCAACCGTTGTAACTCAAACGGACTGATACCGTTAGAAAGTCAATGAAATGTAGTTTATGAAACCGTCTCTATTTTTTCAGCGCGCGCTAACGGCTAGGATTGGTCCACAGTAAAAAATGACTTATTTATCTAAATTTTTAAATAAAGCGCTACCACAGCGCCCAGTGTAATCGCTGAGTTCCAGCAATCATGTCAAATTAAGAAGAATGTTATTTCTTGGAGTCCAATTGTGTCATTTATCACATTTATAAGGTCAAAGTCCAAAATCAGTTCAATTAAGTCCCACAGTCAATCGTTTCACTGTTTAAAAGCGATGCAACCTAGTAATATCAGAAAAATATCGCTAAATACATGTTGGTACGAATATGTGACGCAACCGTTGTAACTCAAACGGACTGATACCGTTAGAAAGTCAATGAAATGTAGTTGATGAAACCGTCTCTATTTTTCAGCGCGCACTAACGGCTAGGATTGGTCCCACAGTAAAAAATGACTTATTTATCTAAATTTTTAAATAAAGCGCTACCACAGCGCCCAGTGTAATCGCTGAGTTCCAGCAATCATGTCAAATTAAGAAGAATGTTATTTCTTGGAGTCCAATTGTGTCATTTATCACATTTATAAGGTCAAAGTCCAAAATCAGTTCAATTAAGTCCCACAGTCAATCGTTTCACTGTTAAAAGCGATGCAACCTAGTAATATCAGAAAAATATCGCTAAATACATGTTGGTACGAATATGTGACGCAACCGTTGTAACTCAAACGGACTGATACCGTTAGAAAGTCAATGAAATGTAGTTTATGAAACCGTCTCTATTTTTCAGCGCGCGCTAACGGCTAGGATTGGTCCCACAGTAAAAATGACTTATTTATCTAAATTTTTAAATAAAGCGCTACCACAGCGCCCCAGTGTAATCGCTGAGTTCCAGCAATCATGTCAAATTAAGAAGAATGTTATTTCTTGGAGTCCAATTGTGTCATTTATGACATTTATAAGGTCAAAGTCCAAAATCAGTTCAATTAAGTCCCACAGTCAATCGTTTCACTGTTAAAAGCGATGCAACCTAGTAATATCAGAAAAATATCGCTAAATACATGTTGGTACGAATATGTGACGCAACCGTTGTAACTCAAAACGGACTGATACCGTTAGAAAGTCAATGAAATGTAGTTTATGAAACCGTCTCTATTTCTTCAGCGCGCGCTAACGGCTAGGATTGGTCCCACAGTAAAAAATGACTTATTTATCTAAATTTTTAAATAAAGCGCTACCACAGCGCCCAGTGTAATCGCTGAGTTACAGCAATCATGTCAAATTAAGAAGAATGTTATTTCTTGGAGTCCAATTGTGTCATTTATGACATTTATAAGGTCAAAGTCCAAAATCAGTTCAATTAAGTCCCACAGTCAATCGTTTCACTGTTAAAAGCGATGCAACCTAGTAATATCAGAAAAATATCGCTAAATACATGTTGGTACGAATATGTGACGCAACCGTTGTAACTCAAACGGACTGATACCGTTAGAAAGTCAATGAAATGTAGTTTATGAAACCGTCTCTATTTTTTCAGCGCGCGCTAACGGCTAGGATTGGTCCCACAGTAAAAAATGACTTATTTATCTAAATTTTTAAATAAAGCGCTACCACAGCGCCCAGTGTAATCGCTGAGTTCCAGCAATCATGTCAAATTAAGAAGAATGTTATTTCTTGGAGTCCAATTGTGTCATTTATGACATTTATAAGGTCAAAGTCCAAAATCAGTTCAATTAAGTCCCACAGTCAATCGTTTCACTGTTAAAAGCGATGCAACCTAGTAATATCAGAAAAATATCGCTAAATACATGTTGGTACGAATATGTGACGCAACCGTTGTAACTCAAACGGACTGATACCGTTAGAAAGTCAATGAAATGTAGTTTATGAAACCGTCTCTATTTTTCAGCGCGCGCTAACGGCTAGGATTGGTCCCACAGTAAAAATGACTTATTTATCTAAATTTTTAAATAAAGCGCTACCACAGCGCCCAGTGTAATCGCTGAGTTCCAGCAATCATGTCAAATTAAGAAGAATGTTATTTCTTGGAGTCCAATTGTGTCACTTATCACATTTATAAGGTCAAAGTCCAAAATCAGTTCAATTAAGTCCCACAGTCAATCGTTTCACTGTTAAAAGCGATGCAACCTAGTAATATCAGAAAAATATCGCTAAATACATGTTGGTACGAATATGTGACGCAACCTATTGTAACTCAAACGGACTGATACCGTTAGAAAGTTCAATGAAATGTAGTTTATGAAACCGTCTCTATTTTTCCAGCGCGCTAACGGCTAGGATTGGTCCCACAGTAAAAAATGACTTATTTATCTAAATTTTTAAATAAAGCGCTACCACAGCGCCCAGTGTAATCGCTGAGTTCCAGCAATCATGTCAAATTAAGAAGAATGTTATTTCTTGGAGTCCAATTTGTCATTTATCACATTTATAAGTCAAAGTCCAAAATCAGTTCAATTAAGTCCCACAGTCAATCGTTTCACTGTTAAAAGCGATGCAACCTAGTAATGTCAGAAAAATATCGCTAAATACATGTTGTACGAATATGTGACGCAACCGTTGTAACTCAAACGGACTGATACCGTTAGAAAGTCAATGAAATGTAGTTTATGAAACCGTCTCTATTTTTTCAGCGCGCGCTAACGGCTAGGATTGGTCCCAACAGTAAAAAATGACTTATTTATCTAAATTTTTAAATAAAGCGCTACCACAGCGCCCAGTGTAATCGCTGAGTTCCAGCAATCATGTCAAATTAAGAAGAATGTTATTTCTTGGAGTCCAATTGTGTCACTTATCACATTTATAAGGTCAAAGTCCAAAATCAGTTCAATTAAGTCCCACAGTCAATCGTTTATCTGTTAAAAGCGATGCAACCTAGTAATATCAGAAAAATATCGCTAAATACATGTTGGTACGAATATGTGACGCAACCGTTGTAACTCAAACGGACTGATACCGTTAGAAAGTCAATGAAATGTAGTTTTTGAAACCGTCTCTATTTCTTCAGCGCGCGCTAACGGCTAGGATTGGTCCCACAGTAAAAAATGACTTATTTATCTAAATTTTTAAATAAAGCGCTACCACAGCGCCCAGTGTAATCGCTGAGTTCCAGCAATCATGTCAAATTAAGAAGAATGTTATTTCTTGGAGTCCAATTGTGTCATTTATCACATTTATAAGGTCAAAGTCCAAAATCAGTTCAATTAAGTCCCACAGTCAATCGTTTCACTGTTAAAAGCGATGCAACCTAGTAATATCAGAAAAATATCGCTAAATACATGTTGGTACGAATATGTGACGCAAACCGTTGTAACTCAAACGGACTGATACCGTTAGAAAGTCAATGAAATGTAGTTTTTGAAACCGTCTCTATTTTTCAGCGCGCGCTAACGGCTAGGATTGGTCCCACAGTAAAAAATGACTTTATTTATCTAAATTTTAAATAAAGCGCTACCACAGCGCCAGTGTAATCGCTGAGTTCCAGCAATCATGTCACATTAAGAAGAATGTTATTTCTTGGAGTCCAATTGTGTCATTTATGACATTTATAAGGTCAAAGTCCAAAATCAGTTCAATTCAAGTCCCACAGTCAATCGTTTCACTGTTAAAAGCGATGCAACCTAGAAATATCAGAAAAATATCGCTAAATACATGTTGATACGAATATGTGACGCAAACGTTTGTAACTCAAACGGATTGATACCGTTAGAAAGTCAATGAAATGTAGCTTTTGAAACCGTCTCTATTTCTTCAGCGCGCGCTAACGGCTAGGATTGGTCCCACAGTAGAAAATCACTTATTTATCTAAATTATAAAATAAACCGCTACCACAGCGGCCAGTGTAATCGCTGAGTTCCAGCAATCATGTCAAATTAAGAAGAATGTTATTTCTTGGAGTCCAATTGTGTCATTTATGACATTTATAAGGTCAAAGTCCAAAATCAGTTCAATTAAGTCCCACAGTCAATCGTTTCACTGTTAAAAGCGATGCAACCTAGTAATATCTGAAAAATATCGCTAAATACATGTTGGTACGAATATGTGACGCAACCGTTGTCACTCAAACGAATTGATACCGTTAGAAAGTCAATGAAATGTAGTTTTTGAAACTGTCTCTATTTCTTCAGCGCGCGCTAACAGCTAGGATTGGTCCCAGAGTAAAAAATGACTTATTTATCTAAATTTTTTACTAAAGCGCTACCACAGCGCCCAGTGTAATCGCTGAGTTCCAGCAATCATGTCAAATTAAGAAGAATGTTATTTCTTGGAGTCCAATTGGCTCATTTATGACATTTATAAGGTCAAAGTCCAAAATCAGTTCAATTAAGTCCCACAGTCAATCGTTTCACTGTTAAAAGCGATGCAACCTAGTAATATCAGAAAAATATCGCTAAATACATGTTGGTACGAATATGTGACGCAAACGTTGTAACTCAAACGGATTGATACCGTTAGAAATTCAATGAAATGTAGTTTTTGAAACCGTCTCTATTTCTTCAGCGCGCGCTAACGGCTAGGATTGGTCCCACAGTAGAAAATCACTTATTTATCTAAATTATTAAATAAAGCGCTACCACAGCGCCAGTGTAATCGCTGAGTTCCAGCAATCATGTCAAATTAAGAAGAATGTTATTTCTTGGAGTCCAATTGTGTCATTTATGACATTTATAAGGTCAAAGTCCAAAATCAGTTCAATTAAGTCCCACAGTCAATCGTTTCACTGTTAAAAGCGATGCAACCTAGTAATATCAGAAAAATATCGCTAAATATTTTCTACTGTGGGACCAATCCTAACCGTTAGCGCGCGCTGAAGAAATAGAGACGGTTTCAAAAACTACATTTCATTGAATTTCTAACGGTATCAATCCGTTTGAGTTACAACGTTTGCGTCACATATTCGTACCAACATGTATTTAGCGATATTTTTCTGATATTACTAGGTTGCATCGCTTTTAACAGTGAAACGATTGACTGTGGGACTTAATTGAACTGATTTTGGACTTTGACCTTATAAATGTGATAAATGAGCCAATTGGACTCCAAGAAATAACATTCTTCTTAATTTGACATGATTGCTGGAACTCAGCGATTACACTGGGCGCTGTGGTAGCGCTTTAGTAAAAATTTAGATAAATAAGTCATTTTTTACTCTGGGACCAATCCTAGCCGTTAGCGCGCGCTGAAGAAATAGAGACAGTTTCAAAAACTACATTTCATTGACTTTCTAACGGTATCAATCCGTTTGAGTTACAACGTTTGCGTCACATATTCGTACCAACATGTATTTAGCGATATTTTTCAGATATTACTAGGTTGCATCGCTTTTAACAGTGAAACGATTGACTGTGGGACTTAATTGAACTGATTTTGGACTTTGACCTTATAAATGTCATAAATGACACAATTGGACTCCAAGAAATAACATTCTTCTTAATTTGACATGATTGCTGGAACTCAGCGATTACACTGGGCCGCTGTGGTAGCGCTTTATTTAAAATTTAGATAAATAAGTCATTTTTTACTGTGGGACCAATCCTAGCCGTTAGCGCGCGCTGAAGAAATAGAGACGGTTTCAAAAACTACATTTCATTGACTTTCTAACGGTATCAATCCGTTTGAGTTACAACGTTTGCGTCACATATTCGTACCAACATGTATTTAGCGATATTTTTCTGATATTTCTAGGTTGCATCGCTTTTAACAGTGAAACGATTGACTGTGGGACTTAATTGAACTGATTTTGGACTTTGACCTTATAAATGTCATAAATGACACAATTGGACTCCAAGAAATAACATTCTTCTTAATTTGACATGATTGCTGGAACTCAGCGATTACACTGGCCGCTGTGGTAGCGCTTTATTTAATAATTTAGATAAATAAGTGATTTTCTACTGTGGGACCAATCCTAGCCGTTAGCGCGCGCTGAAGAAATAGAGACGGTTTCAAAAACTACATTTCATTGACTTTCTAACGGTATCAATCCGTTTGAGTTACAACGTTTGCGTCACATATTCGTACCAACATGTATTTAGCGATATTTTTCTGATATTACTAGGTTGCATCGCTTTTAACAGTGAAACGATTGACTGTGGGACTTAATTGAACTGATTTTGGACTTTGACCTTATAAATGTCATAAATGACACAATTGGACTCCAAGAAATAACATTCTTCTTAATTTGACATGATTGCTGGAACTCAGCGATTACACTGGCCGCTGTGGTAGCGCTTTATTTAATAATTTAGATAAATAAGTCATTTTCTACTGTGGGACCAATCCTAGCCGTTAGCGCGCGCTGAAGAAATAGAGACGGTTTCAAAAACTACATTTCATTGACTTTCTAACGGTATCAATCCGTTTGAGTTACAACGTTTGCGTCACATATTCGTACCAACATGTATTTAGCGATATTTTTCAGATATTACTAGGTTGCATCGCTTTTAACAGTGAAACGATTGACTGTGGGACTTAATTGAACTGATTTTGGACTTTGACCTTATAAATGTCATAAATGACACAATTGGACTCCAAGAAATAACATTCTTCTTAATTTGACATGATTGCTGGAACTCAGCGATTACACTGGGCGCTGTGGTAGCGCTTTATTTAATAATTTAGTTAAATAAGTCATTTTCTACTGTGGGACCAATCCTAGCCGTTAGCGCGCGCTGAAGAAATAGAGACGGTTTCAAAAACTACATTTCATTGACTTTCTAACGGTATCAATCCGTTTGAGTTACAACGTTTGCGTCACATATTCGTACCAACATGTATTTAGCGATATTTTTCAGATATTACTAGGTTGCATCGCTTTTAACAGTGAAACGATTGACTGTGGGACTTAATTGAACTGATTTTGGACTTTGACCTTATAAATGTCATAAATGACACAATTGGACTCCAAGAAATAACATTCTTCTTAATTTGACATGATTGCTGGAACTCAGCGATTACACTGGCGCTGTGGTAGCGCTTTATTTAATAATTTAGTTAAATAAGTCATTTTCTACTGTGGGACCAATCCTAGCCGTTAGCGCGCGCTGAAGAAATAGAGACGGTTTCAAAAACTACATTTCATTGACTTTCTAACGGTATCAATCCGTTTGAGTTACAACGTTTGCGTCACATATTCGTACCAACATGTATTTAGCGATATTTTTCAGATATTACTAGGTTGCATCGCTTTTAACAGTGAAACGATTGACTGTGGGACTTAATTGAACTGATTTTGGACTTTGACCTTATAAATGTCATAAATGACACAATTGGACTCCAAGAAATAACATTCTTCTTAATTTGACATGATTGCTGGAACTCAGCGATTACACTGGGCGCTGTGGTAGCGCTTTATTTAATAATTTAGATAAATAAGTCATTTTCTACTGTGGGACCAATCCTAGCCGTTAGCGCGCGCTGAAGAAATAGAGACGGTTTCAAAAACTACATTTCATTGACTTTCTAACGGTATCAATCCGTTTGAGTTACAACGTTTGCGTCACATATTCGTACCAACATGTATTTAGCGATATTTTTCTGATATTACTAGGTTGCATCGCTTTTAACAGTGAAACGATTGACTGTGGGACTTAATTGAACTGATTTTGGACTTTGACCTTATAAATGTCATAAATGACACAATTGGACTCCAAGAAATAACATTCTTCTTAATTTGACATGATTGCTGGAACTCAGCGATTACACTGGCCGCTGTGGTAGCGCTTTATTTAATAATTTAGATAAATAAGTGATTTTCTACTGTGGGACCAATCCTAGCCGTTAGCGCGCGCTGAAGAAATAGAGACGGTTTCAAAAACTACATTTCATTGACTTTCTAACGGTATCAATCCGTTTGAGTTACAACGTTTGCGTCACATATTCGTACCAACATGTATTTAGCGATATTTTTCAGATATTACTAGGTTGCATCGCTTTTAACAGTGAAACGATTGACTGTGGGACTTAATTGAACTGATTTTGGACTTTGACCTTATAAATGTCATAAATGACACAATTGGACTCCAAGAAATAACATTCTTCTTAATTTGACATGATTGCTGGAACTCAGCGATTACACTGGGCGCTGTGGTAGCGCTTTATTTAATAATTTAGATAAATAAGTCATTTTTTACTGTGGGACCAATCCTAGCCGTTAGCGCGCGCTGAAGAAATAGAGACGGTTTCAAAAACTACATTTCATTGACTTTCTAACGGTATCAATCCGTTTGAGTTACAACGTTTGCGTCACATATTCGTACCAACATGTATTTAGCGATATTTTTCAGATATTACTAGGTTGCATCGCTTTTAACAGTGAAACGATTGACTGTGGGACTTAATTGAACTGATTTTGGACTTTGACCTTATAAATGTCATAAATGACACAATTGGACTCCAAGAAATAACATTCTTCTTAATTTGACATGATTGCTGGAACTCAGCGATTACACTGGGCGCTGTGGTAGCGCTTTATTTAATAATTTAGTTAAATAAGTCATTTTCTACTGTGGGACCAATCCTAGCCGTTAGCGCGCGCTGAAGAAATAGAGACGGTTTCAAAAGCTACATTTCATTGACTTTCTAACGGTATCAATCCGTTTGAGTTACCACGTTTGCGTCACATATTCGTACCAACATGTATTTAGCGATATTTTTCTGATATTACTAGGTTGCATCGCTTTTAACAGTGAAACGATTGACTGTGGGACTTAATTGAACTGATTTTGGACTTTGACCTTATAAATGTCATAAATGACACAATTGGACTCCAAGAAATAACATTCTTCTTAATTTGACATGATTGCTGGAACTCAGCGATTACACTGGGCCGCTGTGGTAGCGCTTTATTTAATAATTTAGATAAATAAGTCATTTTCTACTGTGGGACCAATCCTAGCCGTTAGCGCGCGCTGAAGAAATAGAGACGGTTTCAAAAACTACATTTCATTGACTTTCTAACGGTATCAATCCGTTTGAGTTACAACGTTTGCGTCACATATTCGTACCAACATGTATTTAGCGATATTTTTCAGATATTACTAGGTTGCATCGCTTTTAACAGTGAAACGATTGACTGTGGGACTTAATTGAACTGATTTTGGACTTTGACCTTATAAATGTCATAAATGACACAATTGGACTCCAAGAAATAACATTCTTCTTAATTTGACATGATTGCTGGAACTCAGCGATTACACTGGCCGCTGTGGTAGCGCTTTATTTAATAATTTAGATAAATAAGTCATTTTCTACTGTGGGACCAATCCTAGCCGTTAGCGCGCGCTGAAGAAATAGAGACGGTTTCAAAAACTACATTTCATTGACTTTCTAACGGTATCAATCCGTTTGAGTTACAACGTTTGCGTCACATATTCGTACCAACATGTATTTAGCGATATTTTTCAGATATTACTAGGTTGCATCGCTTTTAACAGTGAAACGATTGACTGTGGGACTTAATTGAACTGATTTTGGACTTTGACCTTATAAATGTCATAAATGACACAATTGGACTCCAAGAAATAACATTCTTCTTAATTTGACATGATTGCTGGAACTCAGCGATTACACTGGGCGCTGTGGTAGCGCTTTATTTAATAATTTAGTTAAATAAGTCATTTTCTACTGTGGGACCAATCCTAGCCGTTAGCGCGCGCTGAAGAAATAGAGACGGTTTCAAAAACTACATTTCATTGACTTTCTAACGGTATCAATCCGTTTGAGTTACAACGTTTGCGTCACATATTCGTACCAACATGTATTTAGCGATATTTTTCAGATATTACTAGGTTGCATCGCTTTTAACAGTGAAACGATTGACTGTGGGACTTAATTGAACTGATTTTGGACTTTGACCTTATAAATGTCATAAATGACACAATTGGACTCCAAGAAATAACATTCTTCTTAATTTGACATGATTGCTGGAACTCAGCGATTACACTGGGCGCTGTGGTAGCGCTTTATTTAATAATTTAGTTAAATAAGTCATTTTCTACTGTGGGACCAATCCTAGCCGTTAGCGCGCGCTGAAGAAATAGAGACGGTTTCAAAAACTACATTTCATTGACTTTCTAACGGTATCAATCCGTTTGAGTTACAACGTTTGCGTCACATATTCGTACCAACATGTATTTAGCGATATTTTTCTGATATTACTAGGTTGCATCGCTTTTAACAGTGAAACGATTGACTGTGGGACTTAATTGAACTGATTTTGGACTTTGACCTTATAAATGTCATAAATGACACAATTGGACTCCAAGAAATAACATTCTTCTTAATTTGACATGATTGCTGGAACTCAGCGATTACACTGGGCGCTGTGGTAGCGCTTTATTTAATAATTTAGATAAATAAGTGATTTTCTACTGTGGGACCAATCCTAGCCGTTAGCGCGCGCTGAAGAAATAGAGACGGTTTCAAAAACTACATTTCATTGACTTTCTAACGGTATCAATCCGTTTGAGTTACAACGTTTGCGTCACATATTCGTACCAACATGTATTTAGCGATATTTTTCAGATATTACTAGGTTGCATCGCTTTTAACAGTGAAACGATTGACTGTGGGACTTAATTGAACTGATTTTGGACTTTGACCTTATAAATGTCATAAATGACACAATTGGACTCCAAGAAATAACATTCTTCTTAATTTGACATGATTGCTGGAACTCAGCGATTACACTGGGCGCTGTGGTAGCGCTTTATTTAATAATTTAGATAAATAAGTCATTTTCTACTGTGGGACCAATCCTAGCCGTTAGCGCGCGCTGAAGAAATAGAGACGGTTTCAAAAACTACATTTCATTGACTTTCTAACGGTATCAATCCGTTTGAGTTACAACGTTTGCGTCACATATTCGTACCAACATGTATTTAGCGATATTTTTCTGATATTACTAGGTTGCATCGCTTTTAACAGTGAAACGATTGACTGTGGGACTTAATTGAACTGATTTTGGACTTTGACCTTATAAATGTCATAAATGACACAATTGGACTCCAAGAAATAACATTCTTCTTAATTTGACATGATTGCTGGAACTCAGCGATTACACTGGGCGCTGTGGTAGCGCTTTATTTAAAAATTTAGATAAATAAGTCATTTTTTACTGTGGGACCAATCCTAGCCGTTAGCGCGCGCTGAAGAAATAGAGACAGTTTCAAAAACTACATTTCATTGACTTTCTAACGGTATCAGTCCGTTTGAGTTACAACGGTTGCGTCACATATTCGTACCAACATGTATTTAGCGATATTTTTCTGATATTACTAGGTTGCATCGCTTTTAACAGTGAAACGATTGACTGTGGGACTTAATTGAACTGATTTTGGACTTTGACCTTATAAATGTCATAAATGACACAATTGGACTCCAAGAAATAACATTCTTCTTAATTTGACATGATTGCTGGAACTCAGCGATTACACTGGGCGCTGTGGTAGCGCTTTATTTAATAATTTAGATAAATAAGTCATTTTTCTACTGTGGGACCAATCCTAGCCGTTAGCGCGCGCTGAAGAAATAGAGACGGTTTCAAAACTACATTTCATTGACTTTCTAACGGTATCAATCCGTTTGAGTTACAACGTTGCGTCACATATTCGTACCAACATGTATTTAGCGATATTTTTCTGATATTACTAGGTTGCATCGCTTTTAACAGTGAAACGATTGACTGTGGGACTTAATTGAACTGATTTTGGACTTTGACCTTATAAATGTCATAAATGACACAATTGGACTCCAAGAAATAACATTCTTCTTAATTTGACATGATTGCTGGAACTCAGCGATTACACTGGGCGCTGTGGTAGCGCTTTATTTAAAAATTTAGATAAATAAGTGATTTTTTACTGTGGGACCAATCCTAGCCGTTAGCGCGCGCTGAAGAAATAGAGACGGTTTCAAAAACTACATTTCATTGACTTTCTAACGGTATCAATCCGTTTGAGTTACAACGGTTGCGTCACATATTCGTACCAACATGTATTTAGCGATATTTTTCTGATATTACTAGGTTGCATCGCTTTTAACAGTGAAACGATTGACTGTGGGACTTAATTGAACTGATTTTGGACCTTTGACCTTATAAATGTCATAAATGACACAATTGGACTCCAAGAAATAACATTCTTCTTAATTTGACATGATTGCTGGAACTCAGCGATTACACTGGGCCGCTGTGGAGCGCTTTTATTTAAAAATTTTAGATAAATAAGTCATTTTTTACTGTGGGACCAATCCTAGCCGTTAGCGCGCGCTGAAGAAATAGAGACGGTTTTCAAAAACTACATTTCATTGACTTTTCTAACGGTATCAATCCGTTTGAGTTACAACGTTTGCGTCACTATTCGTACCAACATGTATTTAGCGATATTTTTCAGATATTACTGAGGTTGCATCGCTTTTAACAGTGAAACGATTGACTGTGGGACTTAATTGAACTGATTTTGGACTTTGACCTTATAAATGTCATAAATGACACAATTGGACTCCAAGAAGTAAACATTCTTCTTAATTTGACAAAGATTGCTGGAAACTGCCAGCGATTGCACTGGGTACTGTGGTTTTAGCGCCTTTTATTTAAAAATTTGAAAATAACACATTTTACTGGTGGAGGACACAATCCTAGCGTGGTTACGCGCGGCTTGAAAAAACTAGAGGACTGTCATAAGCTACATTATTCCATGGACTTTTCTAACGGTATCAATCCGAATTTGAGTTACAACCCGTTTTGTGTCACAATTTCGTACCCCAACATTGTATTTAGCGATATTTTTCAGATATTACTAGGTTGTTTGCATCGCTTTTAAACAGTGATGAAACGAGTTGACGGTGTGGGACATTAATGAACTGGATTTTGGACTCTTTAGACCTTATAAATGTCATAAATGACACAATTGACTCAAGAATAACATTTCTTCTTAATTTTGACATGATTGCTGGAACTCAGCGATTACACTGGGGCGCATGTGTAGCGCTTTATTTAAAATTAGGTTAAACAATGTCATTTCTACTTGGGACCAATCCTACACGTTAGCGCTGCGCTGAAGAATAGAGACTTTCTCCACACGCTCCTTCATTGACTTAATCTAACGGTTCAATCCGTTTGAGTTACACGTTGCGTTCACATATTCGACCCACATGTTATTTAGCGATATTTTTCTGATATACTAGGTTTGCATCGCTTTTAACAGTGAAACGATGACTGTGGACTTAATTGAACTGATTTTGGACTTTGACTTATAAAGTGATAAATGAGCCAATTGGACTCCAAGAAATAAAACATTCTTCTTAATTTGACATGATTGCTGGAACTCAGCGATTACACTGCGCTGTTAGCGCTTTAGTAAAAACATTTTAGATAAATAAGTCATTTTTTACTCTCGGACCAATCCTAGCCGCTTAGCGCGCGCTGAAAAATAGAGACAGTTTTCAAAAAACTACATTTCATTGCACATTTTTGAATGCTTTTTCTTGGAGTCCAATTGTGTCATTTATACATTTATAAAGTCAAAGTCCAAAATCAGTTCAATTAAGTCCCACAGTCAATCGTTTCACTGTTAAAAGCGATGCCAACCTAGTAATATCTGCAAAATATCGCTAAATACATGTTGGTACGAATATTGACGCAAACGTTGTAACTCAAACGGATGATACCGTTAGAAAGTCAATGAAATGTAGTTTTTGAAACCGTCTCTATTCCTTCAGCGCGCGCTTAACGGCTAGGATTGGTCCCACAGTAAAATCACTTATTTATCTAAATTATTAAATAAAGCGCTACCACAGCGCCAGTGTAATTCGCTGAGTTCCAGCAATCATGTCAAATTAAGAAGAATGTTATTTCTTGGAGCCAATTGTGTCATTTATGACATTTTATAAGGTCAAAGTCCAAAATCAGTTCAATTAAGTCCCACAGTCAATCGTTTCACTGTTAAAAGCGATGCAACCTAGTAATATCTGAAAAATATCGGCCTAAATACATGTTGGTACGAATATGTGACGCAAACGTTGTAACTCAAACGGATTGATACCGTTAGAAAGTCAATGAATGTAGTTTTTGAAACCGTCTCTATTTCTTTCAGCGCGCGCTAACGGCTAGGATTGGTTCCCACAGTAGAAAATCACTTATTTATCTAAATTATTAAAATAAAGCGCTACCACAGCGGCCAGTGTAATCGCTGAGTTCCAGCAATCATGTCAAATTAAGAAGAATGTTATTTCTTGGAGTCCAATTGTGTCATTTATGACATTTATAAGGTCAAAGTCCAAAATCAGTTCAATTAAGTCCCACAGTCAATCGTTTCACTGTTAAAAGCGATGCAACCTAGTAATATCAGAAAAATATCGCTAAATACATGTTGGTACGAATATGTGACGCAAACGTTGTAACTCAAACGGATTGATACCGTTAGAAAGTCAATGAAATGTAGTTTTTTGAAACCGTCTCTATTTCTTCAGCGCGCGCTAACGGCTAGGATTGGTCCCACAGTAGAAAATCACTTATTTATCTAAATTATAAAATAAAGCGCTACCACAGCGCCCAGTGTAATCGCTGAGTTCCAGCAATCATGTCAAATTAAGAAGAATGTTATTTCTTGGAGTCCAATTGGTCATTTATGACATTTATAAGGTCAAAGTCCAAAATCAGTTTCAAATTAAGTTCCCACAGTCAATCGTTTCACTGTTAAAAGCCGATGCAACCTAGTAATATCAGAAAAATATCGCTAAATACATGTTGGTACGAATATGTGACGCAAACCGTTGTAACTCAAACGGATTGATACCGTTAGAAAGTCAATGAAATGTAGGTTTTTGAAACTGTCTCTATTTTCTTCAGCGCGCGCTAACGGCTAGGATTGGTCCCACAGTTAGAAAATGAGCTTATTTATCTAAATTTTTAAATAAAGCGCTACCACAGCGCCAGTGTAATCGCTGAGTTCCAGCATCATGTCAAATTAAGAAGAATGTTATTTCTTGGAGTCCAATTGTGTCATTATGACATTTATAAGGGTCAAAGTCCAAAATCAGTTCAATTAAGTCCCACAGTCAATCGTTTCACTGTTAAAAGCGATGCAACCTAGTAATATCGAAAATATCGCTAAATACATGTGGTACGAATATGTGACGCAAACGTTGTAACTCAAACGGATTGATACCGTTAGAAAGTCAATGAAATGTAGTTTTTGAAACGTCTCTATTTTTCAGCGCGCGCTAACGGCTAGGATTGGTCCCACAGTAAAAATCACTTATTTATCTAAATTTAAATAAAGCGCTACCACAGCGCCAGTGTAATCGCTGAGTTCCAGCAATCATGTCAAATTAAGAAGAATGTTATTTCTTGGAGTCCAATTGTGTCATTTATACATTATTAAGGTAAAGTCCAAAATCAGTTCAATTAAGTCCCACAGTCAATCGTTTCACTGTTAAAAGCGATGCAACCTAGTAATATCAGAAAAATATCGCTAAATACATGTTGGTACGAATATGTGACGCAAACGTGTAACTCAAACGGATTGATACCGTTAGAAAGTCAATGAAATGTAGTTTTGAAACCGTCTCTATTTCTTCAGCGCGCGCTAAACTAGGATGGTCCCACAGTAAAAATGACTTATTTAACTAAATTTTTAAATAAAGCGCTACCACAGCGCCAGTGTAATCGCTGAGTTCCAGCAATCATGTCAAATTAAGAAGAATGTTATTTCTGGAGTCCAATTGTGTCATTTATACATTTATAAGGTCAAAGTCCAAATCAGTTCAATTAAGTCCCACAGTCAATCGTTTCACTGTTAAAAGCGATGCAACCTAGTAATATCGAAAAATATCGCTAAATACATGTTGGTACGAATATGTGACGAAACGTTGTAACTCAAACGGATGATACCGTTAGAAAGTCAATGAAATGTAGTTTTTTGAAACCGTCTCTATTTCTTCAGCGCGCGCTAACGGCTAGGATTTGGTCCCTAGCAAAAAATGACTTATTTATCTAAATTTTTAAATAAAGCGCTACCACAGCGCCCAGTGTAATCGCTGAGTTCCAGCA
>JASGCC010001657.1:0-34110 GCA_030067915.1 Hydractinia echinata
CCATATTACAGGCTTAGAAGGCCTGTGCACGTAGTTAGAAGCGTTCTAAGGGCCTGGCGCTCAGGAAAACGACTTAATACATCGTAGTCCATTGAGACTGAAAGGACTAGACCGATGGCCACCTGTCTGGGCACGTGGAACCACGTGATTTAGTGTAGACTTTATTAGGCTGTAAAAGGCCATATTACAGGCTTAGAAGGCCTGTGCACGTAGTTAGAAGCGTTCTAAGGGCCTGGCGCTCAGGAAAACGACTTAATACATCGTAGTCCATTGAGACTGAAAGGACTAGACCGATGGCCACCTGTCTGGGCACGTGGAACCACGTGATTTACGTGTAGCTCTTATTAGGCTGTAAAAGGCCATATTACAGGCTTAGAAGGCCTGTGCACGAAGTTAGAAGCGTTCTAAGGGCCTGGCGCTCAGGAAAACGACTTAATACATCGTAGTCCATTGAGACTGAAAGGACTAGACCGATGGCCACCTGTCTGGGCACGTGGAACCACGTGATTTACGTGTAGACTCTTTATTAGGCTGTAAAAGGCCATATTACAGGCTTAGAAGGCCTGTGCACGTAGTTAGAAGCGTTCTAAGGGCCTGGCGCTCAGGAAAACGACTTAATACATCGTAGTCCATTGAGACTAAAAGCACTAGACCGATGGCCACCTGTCTGGGCACGTGGAACCACGTGATTTAGGTGTAGCTCTTATTAGGCTGTAAAAGGCCATATTACAGGCTTAGAAGGCCTGTGCACGTAGTTAGAAGCGTTCTAAGGGCCTGGCGCTCAGGAAAACGACTTAATACATCGTAGTCCATTGAGACTGAAAGGACTAGACCGATGGCCACCTGTCTGGGCACGTGGAACCACGTGATTTACGTGTAGCTCTTTATTAGGCTGTAAAAGGCCATATTACAGGCTTAGAAGGCCTGTGCACGTAGTTAGAAGCGTTCTAAGGGCCTGGTGCTCAGGAAAACGACTTAATACATCGTAGTCCATTGAGACTGAAAGGACTAGACCGATGGCCACCTGTCTGGGCACGTGGAACCGCGTGATTTAGGTGTAGCTCTTTATTAGGCTGTAAAAGGCCATATTACAGGCTTAGAAGGCCTGTGCACGTAGTTAGAAGCGTTCTAAGGGCCTGGCGCTCAGGAAAACGACTTAATACATCGTAGTCCATTGAGACTGAAAGGACTAGACCGATGGCCACCTGTCTGGGCACGTGGAACCGCGTGATTTACGTGTAGCTCTTTATTAGGCTGTAAAAGGCCATATTACAGGCTTAGAAGGCCTGTGCACGTAGTTAGAAGCGTTCTAAGGGCCTGGCGCTCAGGAAAACGTCTTAATACATCGTATTCCATTGAGACTGAAAGGACTAGACCGATGGCCACCTGTCTGGGCACGTGGAACCACGTGATTTACGTGTACTCTTTATTTAGCTGTAAAAGGCCATATTACAGGCTTAGAAGGCCTGTGCACGTAGTTAGAAGCGTTCTAAGGGCCTGGTGCTCAGGAAAACGACTTAATACATCGTAGTCCATTGAGACTGAAAGGACTAGACCGATGGCCACCTGTCTGGGCACGTGGAACCGCGTGATTTAGGTGTAGACTCTTTATTAGGCTGTAAAAGGCCATATTACAGGCTTAGAATGCCTGTGCACGTAGCGTAGTTAGAAGCGTTCTAAGGGCCTGGCGCTCAGGAAAACGACTTAATACATCGTAGTCCATTGAGACTGAAAGGACTAGACCGATGGCCACCTGTCTGGGCACGTGGAACCACGTGATTTACGTGTAGACTCTTTATTAGGCTGTAAAAGGCCATATTACAGGCTTAGAAGGCCTGTGCACGTAGTTAGAAGCGTTCTAAGGGCCTGGCGCTCAGGAAAACGACTTAATACATCGTAGTCCATTGAGACTGAAAGGACTAGACCGATGGCCACCTGTCTGGGCACGTGGAACCGCGTGATTTAGGTGTAGACTCCTTATTAGGCTGTAAAAGGCCATATTACAGGCTTAGAAGGCCTGTACACGTAGTTAGAAGCGTTCTAAGGGCCTGGCGCTCAGGAAAACGACTTAATACATCGTAGTCCATTGAGACTGAAAGGACTAGACCGATGGCCACCTGTCTGGGCACGTGGAACCACGTGATTTACGTGTAGCTCTTTATTAGGCTGTAAAAGGCCATATTACAGGCTTAGAAGGCCTGTGCACGTAGTTAGAAGCGTTCTAAGGGCCTGGCGCTCAGGAAAACGACTTAATACATCGTAGTCCATTGAGACTGAAAGGACTAGACCGATGGCCACCTGTCTGGGCACGTGGAACCGCGTGATTTACGTGTAGCTCTTTATTAGGCTGTAAAAGGCCATATTACAGGCTTAGAAGGCCTGTGCACGTAGTTAGAAGCGTTCTAAGGGCCTGGCGCTCAGGAAAACGACTTAATACATCGTAGTCCATTGAGACTGAAAGGACTAGACCGATGGCCACCTGTCTGGGCACGTGGAACCACGTGATTTACGTGTAGCTCTTTATTAGGCTGTAAAAGGCCATATTACAGGCTTAGAAGGCCTGTGCACGTAGTTAGAAGCGTTCTAAGGGCCTGGCGCTCAGGAAAACGACTTAATACATCGTAGTCCATTGAGACTGAAAGGACTAGACCGATGGCCACCTGTCTGGGCACGTGGAACCGCGTGATTTACGTGTAGCTCTTTATTAGGCTGTAAAAGGCCATATTACAGGCTTAGAAGGCCTGTGCACGTAGTTAGAAGCGTTCTAAGGGCCTGGTGCTCAGGAAAACGACTTAATACATCGTAGTCCATTGAGACTGAAAGGACTAGACCGATGGCCACCTGTCTGGGCACGTGGAACCACGTGATTTACGTGTAGCTCTTTATTAGGCTGTAAAAGGCCATATTACAGGCTTAGAAGGCCTGTGCACGTAGTTAGAAGCGTTCTAAGGGCCTGGCGCTCAGGAAAACGACTTAATACATCGTAGTCCATTGAGACTGAAAGGACTAGACCGATGGCCACCTGTCTGGGCACGTGGAACCACGTGATTTACGTGTAGCTCTTTATTAGGCTGTAAAAGGCCATATTACAGGCTTAGAAGGCCTGTGCACGTAGTTAGAAGCGTTCTAAGGGCCTGGCGCTCAGGAAAACGACTTAATACATCGTAGTCCATTGAGACTGAAAGGACTAGACCGATGGCCACCTGTCTGGGCACGTGGAACCACGTGATTTACGTGTAGCTCTTTATTAGGCTGTAAAAGGCCATATTACAGGCTTAGAAGGCCTGTGCACGTAGTTAGAAGCGTTCTAAGGGCCTGGCGCTCAGGAAAACGACTTAATACATCGTAGTCCATTGAGACTGAAAGGACTAGACCGATGGCCACCTGTCTGGGCACGTGGAACCACGTGATTTACGTGTAGACTCTTTATTAGGCTGTAAAAGGCCATATTACAGGCTTAGAAGGCCTGTGCACGTAGTTAGAAGCGTTCTAAGGGCCTGGCGCTCAGGAAAACGACTTAATACATCGTAGTCCATTGAGACTGAAAGGACTAGACCGATGGCCACCTGTCTGGGCACGTGGAACCACGTGATTTACGTGTAGCTCTTTATTAGGCTGTAAAAGGCCATATTACAGGCTTAGAAGGCCTGTGCACGTAGTTAGAAGCGTTCTAAGGGCCTGGCGCTCAGGAAAACGACTTAATACATCGTAGTCCATTGAGACTGAAAGGACTAGACCGATGGCCACCTGTCTGGGCACGTGGAACCACGTGATTTACGTGTAGCTCTTTATTAGGCTGTAAAAGGCCATATTACAGGCTTAGAAGGCCTGTGCACGTAGTTAGAAGCGTTCTAAGGGCCTGGCGCTCAGGAAAACGACTTAATACATCGTAGTCCATTGAGACTGAAAGGACTAGACCGATGGCCACCTGTCTGGGCACGTGGAACCACGTGATTTACGTGTAGACTCTTTATTAGGCTGTAAAAGGCCATATTACAGGCTTAGAAGGCCTGTGCACGTAGTTAGAAGCGTTCTAAGGGCCTGGCGCTCAGGAAAACGACTTAATACATCGTAGTCCATTGAGACTGAAAGGACTAGACCGATGGCCACCTGTCTGGGCACGTGGAACCACGTGATTTACGTGTAGACTCTTTATTAGGCTGTAAAAGGCCATATTACAGGCTTAGAAGGCCTGTGCACGTAGTTAGAAGCGTTCTAAGGGCCTGGTGCTCAGGAAAACGACTTAATACATCGTAGTCCATTGAGACTGAAAGGACTAGACCGATGGCCACCTGTCTGGGCACGTGGAACCGCGTGATTTACGTGTAGACTCTTTATTAGGCTGTAAAAGGCCATATTACAGGCTTAGAAGGCCTGTGCACGTAGTTAGAAGCGTTCTAAGGGCCTGGCGCTCAGGAAAACGACTTAATACATCGTAGTCCATTGAGACTGAAAGGACTAGACCGATGGCCACCTGTCTGGGCACGTGGAACCGCGTGATTTACGTGTAGACTCTTTATTAGGCTGTAAAAGGCCATATTACAGGCTTAGAAGGCCTGTGCACGTAGTTAGAAGCGTTCTAAGGGCCTGGCGCTCAGGAAAACGACTTAATACATCGTAGTCCATTGAGACTGAAAGGACTAGACCGATGGCCACCTGTCTGGGCACGTGGAACCACGTGATTTACGTGTAGACTCTTTATTAGGCTGTAAAAGGCCATATTACAGGCTTAGAAGGCCTGTGCACGTAGTTAGAAGCGTTCTAAGGGCCTGGCGCTCAGGAAAACGACTTAATACATCGTAGTCCATTGAGACTGAAAGGACTAGACCGATGGCCACCTGTCTGGGCACGTGGAACCACGTGATTTACGTGTAGCTCTTTATTAGGCTGTAAAAGGCCATATTACAGGCTTAGAAGGCCTGTGCACGTAGTTAGAAGCGTTCTAAGGGCCTGGCGCTCAGGAAAACGACTTAATACATCGTAGTCCATTGAGACTGAAAGGACTAGACCGATGGCCACCTGTCTGGGCACGTGGAACCACGTGATTTACGTGTACTCTTTATTAGGCTGTAAAAGGCCATATTACAGGCTTAGAAGGCCTGTGCACGTAGTTAGAAGCGTTCTAAGGGCCTGGCGCTCAGGAAAACGACTTAATACATCGTAGTCCATTGAGACTGAAAGGACTAGACCGATGGCCACCTGTCTGGGCACGTGGAACCACGTGATTTACGTGTAGCTCTTTATTAGGCTGTAAAAGGCCATATTACAGGCTTAGAAGGCCTGTGCACGTAGTTAGAAGCGTTCTAAGGGCCTGGCGCTCAGGAAAACGACTTAATACATCGTAGTCCATTGAGACTGAAAGGACTAGACCGATGGCCACCTGTCTGGGCACGTGGAACCGCGTGATTTACGTGTAGACTCTTTATTAGGCTGTAAAAGGCCATATTACAGGCTTAGAAGGCCTGTGCACGTAGTTAGAAGCGTTCTAAGGGCCTGGCGCTCAGGAAAACGACTTAATACATCGTAGTCCATTGAGACTGAAAGGACTAGACCGATGGCCACCTGTCTGGGCACGTGGAACCACGTGATTTACGTGTAGACTCTTTATTAGGCTGTAAAAGGCCATATTACAGGCTTAGAAGGCCTGTGCACGTAGTTAGAAGCGTTCTAAGGGCCTGGCGCTCAGGAAAACGACTTAATACATCGTAGTCCATTGAGACTGAAAGGACTAGACCGATGGCCACCTGTCTGGGCACGTGGAACCGCGTGATTTACGTGTAGACTCTTTATTAGGCTGTAAAAGGCCATATTACAGGCTTAGAAGGCCTGTGCACGTAGTTAGAAGCGTTCTAAGGGCCTGGCGCTCAGGAAAACGACTTAATACATCGTAGTCCATTGAGACTGAAAGGACTAGACCGATGGCCACCTGTCTGGGCACGTGGAACCGCGTGATTTACGTGTAGACTCTTTATTAGGCTGTAAAAGGCCATATTACAGGCTTAGAAGGCCTGTGCACGTAGTTAGAAGCGTTCTAAGGGCCTGGCGCTCAGGAAAACGACTTAATACATCGTAGTCCATTGAGACTGAAAGGACTAGACCGATGGCCACCTGTCTGGGCACGTGGAACCACGTGATTTACGTGTAGCTCTTTATTAGGCTGTAAAAGGCCATATTACAGGCTTAGAAGGCCTGTGCACGTAGTTAGAAGCGTTCTAAGGGCCTGGCGCTCAGGAAAACGACTTAATACATCGTAGTCCATTGAGACTGAAAGGACTAGACCGATGGCCACCTGTCTGGGCACGTGGAACCACGTGATTTACGTGTAGACTCTTTATTAGGCTGTAAAAGGCCATATTACAGGCTTAGAAGGCCTGTGCACGTAGTTAGAAGCGTTCTAAGGGCCTGGCGCTCAGGAAAACGACTTAATACATCGTAGTCCATTGAGACTGAAAGGACTAGACCGATGGCCACCTGTCTGGGCACGTGGAACCACGTGATTTACGTGTAGACTCTTTATTAGGCTGTAAAAGGCCATATTACAGGCTTAGAAGGCCTGTGCACGTAGTTAGAAGCGTTCTAAGGGCCTGGCGCTCAGGAAAACGACTTAATACATCGTAGTCCATTGAGACTGAAAGGACTAGACCGATGGCCACCTGTCTGGGCACGTGGAACCACGTGATTTACGTGTAGCTCTTTATTAGGCTGTAAAAGGCCATATTACAGGCTTAGAAGGCCTGTGCACGTAGTTAGAAGCGTTCTAAGGGCCTGGCGCTCAGGAAAACGACTTAATACATCGTAGTCCATTGAGACTGAAAGGACTAGACCGATGGCCACCTGTCTGGGCACGTGGAACCACGTGATTTACGTGTAGACTCTTTATTAGGCTGTAAAAGGCCATATTACAGGCTTAGAAGGCCTGTGCACGTAGTTAGAAGCGTTCTAAGGGCCTGGCGCTCAGGAAAACGACTTAATACATCGTAGTCCATTGAGACTGAAAGGACTAGACCGATGGCCACCTGTCTGGGCACGTGGAACCACGTGATTTACGTGTAGACTCTTTATTAGGCTGTAAAAGGCCATATTACAGGCTTAGAAGGCCTGTGCACGTAGTTAGAAGCGTTCTAAGGGCCTGGCGCTCAGGAAAACGACTTAATACATCGTAGTCCATTGAGACTGAAAGGACTAGACCGATGGCCACCTGTCTGGGCACGTGGAACCACGTGATTTACGTGTAGCTCTTTATTAGGCTGTAAAAGGCCATATTACAGGCTTAGAAGGCCTGTGCACGTAGTTAGAAGCGTTCTAAGGGCCTGGCGCTCAGGAAAACGACTTAATACATCGTAGTCCATTGAGACTGAAAGGACTAGACCGATGGCCACCTGTCTGGGCACGTGGAACCACGTGATTTACGTGTAGACTCTTTATTAGGCTGTAAAAGGCCATATTACAGGCTTAGAAGGCCTGTGCACGTAGTTAGAAGCGTTCTAAGGGCCTGGCGCTCAGGAAAACGACTTAATACATCGTAGTCCATTGAGACTGAAAGGACTAGACCGATGGCCACCTGTCTGGGCACGTGGAACCACGTGATTTACGTGTAGACTCTTTATTAGGCTGTAAAAGGCCATATTACAGGCTTAGAAGGCCTGTGCACGTAGTTAGAAGCGTTCTAAGGGCCTGGCGCTCAGGAAAACGACTTAATACATCGTAGTCCATTGAGACTGAAAGGACTAGACCGATGGCCACCTGTCTGGGCACGTGGAACCACGTGATTTACGTGTAGACTCTTTATTAGGCTGTAAAAGGCCATATTACAGGCTTAGAAGGCCTGTGCACGTAGTTAGAAGCGTTCTAAGGGCCTGGCGCTCAGGAAAACGACTTAATACATCGTAGTCCATTGAGACTGAAAGGACTAGACCGATGGCCACCTGTCTGGGCACGTGGAAACGTGATTTACGTGTAGACTTTATTAGGCTGTAAAAGGCCATATTACAGGCTTAGAAGGCCTGTGCACGTAGTTAGAAGCGTTCTAAGGGCCTGGCGCTCAGGAAAACGACTTAATACATCGTAGTCCATTGAGACTGAAAGGACTAGACCGATGGCCACCTGTCTGGGCACGTGGAACCACGTGATTTACGTGTAGCTCTTTATTAGGCTGTAAAAGGCCATATTACAGGCTTAGAAGGCCTGTGCACGTAGTTAGAAGCGTTCTAAGGGCCTGGCGCTCAGGAAAACGACTTAATACATCGTAGTCCATTGAGACTGAAAGGACTAGACCGATGGCCACCTGTCTGGGCACGTGGAACCGCGTGATTTACGTGTAGCCTTTATTAGGCTGTAAAAGGCCATATTACAGGCTTAGAAGGCCTGTGCACGTAGTTAGAAGCGTTCTAAGGGCCTGGCGCTCAGGAAAACGACTTAATACATCGTAGTCCATTGAGACTGAAAGGACTAGACCGATGGCCACCTGTCTGGGCACGTGGAACCACGTGATTTACGTGTAGACTCTTTATTAGGCTGTAAAAGGCCATATTACAGGCTTAGAAGGCCTGTGCACGTAGTTAGAAGCGTTCTAAGGGCCTGGCGCTCAGGAAAACGACTTAATACATCGTAGTCCATTGAGACTGAAAGGACTAGACCGATGGCCACCTGTCTGGGCACGTGGAACCACGTGATTTACGTGTAGACTCTTTATTAGGCTGTAAAAGGCCATATTACAGGCTTAGAAGGCCTGTGCACGTAGTTAGAAGCGTTCTAAGGGCCTGGCGCTCAGGAAAACGACTTAATACATCGTAGTCCATTGAGACTGAAAGGACTAGACCGATGGCCACCTGTCTGGGCACGTGGAACCGCGTGATTTACGTGTAGCTCTTTATTAGGCTGTAAAAGGCCATATTACAGGCTTAGAAGGCCTGTGCACGTAGTTAGAAGCGTTCTAAGGGCCTGGCGCTCAGGAAAACGACTTAATACATCGTAGTCCATTGAGACTGAAAGGACTAGACCGATGGCCACCTGTCTGGGCACGTGGAACCACGTGATTTACGTGTAGACTCTTTATTAGGCTGTAAAAGGCCATATTACAGGCTTAGAAGGCCTGTGCACGTAGTTAGAAGCGTTCTAAGGGCCTGGCGCTCAGGAAAACGACTTAATACATCGTAGTCCATTGAGACTGAAAGGACTAGACCGATGGCCACCTGTCTGGGCACGTGGAACCACGTGATTTACGTGTAGACTCTTTATTAGGCTGTAAAAGGCCATATTACAGGCTTAGAAGGCCTGTGCACGTAGTTAGAAGCGTTCTAAGGGCCTGGCGCTCAGGAAAACGACTTAATACATCGTAGTCCATTGAGACTGAAAGGACTAGACCGATGGCCACCTGTCTGGGCACGTGGAACCACGTGATTTACGTGTAGACTCTTTATTAGGCTGTAAAAGGCCATATTACAGGCTTAGAAGGCCTGTGCACGTAGTTAGAAGCGTTCTAAGGGCCTGGCGCTCAGGAAAACGACTTAATACATCGTAGTCCATTGAGACTGAAAGTACTAGACCGATGGCCACCTGTCTGGGCACGTGGAACCACGTGATTTACGTGTAGCTCTTTATTAGGCTGTAAAAGGCCATATTACAGGCTTAGAAGGCCTGTGCACGTAGTTAGAAGCGTTCTAAGGGCCTGGCGCTCAGGAAAACGACTTAATACATCGTAGTCCATTGAGACTGAAAGGACTAGACCGATGGCCACCTGTCTGGGCACGTGGAACCGCGTGATTTACGTGTAGACTCTTTATTAGGCTGTAAAAGGCCATATTACAGGCTTAGAAGGCCTGTGCACGTAGTTAGAAGCGTTCTAAGGGCCTGGCGCTCAGGAAAACGACTTAATACATCGTAGTCCATTGAGACTGAAAGGACTAGACCGATGGCCACCTGTCTGGGCACGTGGAACCACGTGATTTACGTGTAGCTCTTTATTAGGCTGTAAAAGGCCATATTACAGGCTTAGAAGGCCTGTGCACGTAGTTAGAAGCGTTCTAAGGGCCTGGCGCTCAGGAAAACGACTTAATACATCGTAGTCCATTGAGACTGAAAGGACTAGACCGATGGCCACCTGTCTGGGCACGTGGAACCACGTGATTTACGTGTAGACTCTTTATTAGGCTGTAAAAGGCCATATTACAGGCTTAGAAGGCCTGTGCACGTAGTTAGAAGCGTTCTAAGGGCCTGGCGCTCAGGAAAACGACTTAATACATCGTAGTCCATTGAGACTGAAAGGACTAGACCGATGGCCACCTGTCTGGGCACGTGGAACCACGTGATTTACGTGTAGACTCTTTATTAGGCTGTAAAAGGCCATATTACAGGCTTAGAAGGCCTGTGCACGTAGTTAGAAGCGTTCTAAGGGCCTGGCGCTCAGGAAAACGACTTAATACATCGTAGTCCATTGAGACTGAAAGGACTAGACCGATGGCCACCTGTCTGGGCACGTGGAACCACGTGATTTACGTGTAGCTCTTTATTAGGCTGTAAAAGGCCATATTACAGGCTTAGAAGGCCTGTGCACGTAGTTAGAAGCGTTCTAAGGGCCTGGCGCTCAGGAAAACGACTTAATACATCGTAGTCCATTGAGACTGAAAGGACTAGACCGATGGCCACCTGTCTGGGCACGTGGAACCACGTGATTTACGTGTAGCTCTTTATTAGGCTGTAAAAGGCCATATTACAGGCTTAGAAGGCCTGTGCACGTAGTTAGAAGCGTTCTAAGGGCCTGGCGCTCAGGAAAACGACTTAATACATCGTAGTCCATTGAGACTGAAAGGACTAGACCGATGGCCACCTGTCTGGGCACGTGGAACCACGTGATTTACGTGTAGACTCTTTATTAGGCTGTAAAAGGCCATATTACAGGCTTAGAAGGCCTGTGCACGTAGTTAGAAGCGTTCTAAGGGCCTGGCGCTCAGGAAAACGACTTAATACATCGTAGTCCATTGAGACTGAAAGGACTAGACCGATGGCCACCTGTCTGGGCACGTGGAACCACGTGATTTACGTGTAGACTCTTTATTAGGCTGTAAAAGGCCATATTACAGGCTTAGAAGGCCTGTGCACGTAGTTAGAAGCGTTCTAAGGGCCTGGCGCTCAGGAAAACGACTTAATACATCGTAGTCCATTGAGACTGAAAGGACTAGACCGATGGCCACCTGTCTGGGCACGTGGAACCACGTGATTTACGTGTAGCTCTTTATTAGGCTGTAAAAGGCCATATTACAGGCTTAGAAGGCCTGTGCACGTAGTTAGAAGCGTTCTAAGGGCCTGGCGCTCAGGAAAACGACTTAATACATCGTAGTCCATTGAGACTGAAAGGACTAGACCGATGGCCACCTGTCTGGGCACGTGGAACCACGTGATTTACGTGTAGCTCTTTATTAGGCTGTAAAAGGCCATATTACAGGCTTAGAAGGCCTGTGCACGTAGTTAGAAGCGTTCTAAGGGCCTGGCGCTCAGGAAAACGACTTAATACATCGTAGTCCATTGAGACTGAAAGGACTAGACCGATGGCCACCTGTCTGGTCACGTGGAACCACGTGATTTACGTGTAAACGCTTTATTAGGCTGTAAAAGGCCATATTACAGGCTTAGAAGGCCTGTGCACGTAGTTAGAAGCGTTCTAAGGGCCTGGCGCTCAGGAAAACGACTTAATACATCGTAGTCCATTGAGACTGAAAGGACTAGACCGATGGCCACCTGTCTGGGCACGTGGAACCACGTGATTTACGTGTAGACTCTTTATTAGGCTGTAAAAGGCCATATTACAGGCTTAGAAGGCCTGTGCACGTAGTTAGAAGCGTTCTAAGGGCCTGGCGCTCAGGAAAACGACTTAATACATCGTAGTCCATTGAGACTGAAAGGACTAGACCGATGGCCACCTGTCTGGGCACGTGGAACCGCGTGATTTACGTGTAGCTCTTTATTAGGCTGTAAAAGGCCATATTACAGGCTTAGAAGGCCTGTGCACGTAGTTAGAAGCGTTCTAAGGGCCTGGCGCTCAGGAAAACGACTTAATACATCGTAGTCCATTGAGACTGAAAGGACTAGACCGATGGCCACCTGTCTGGGCACGTGGAACCACGTGATTTACGTGTAGACTCTTTATTAGGCTGTAAAAGGCCATATTACAGGCTTAGAAGGCCTGTGCACGTAGTTAGAAGCGTTCTAAGGGCCTGGCGCTCAGGAAAACGACTTAATACATCGTAGTCCATTGAGACTGAAAGGACTAGACCGATGGCCACCTGTCTGGGCACGTGGAACCACGTGATTTACGTGTAGACTCTTTATTAGGCTGTAAAAGGCCATATTACAGGCTTAGAAGGCCTGTGCACGTAGTTAGAAGCGTTCTAAGGGCCTGGCGCTCAGGAAAACGACTTAATACATCGTAGTCCATTGAGACTGAAAGGACTAGACCGATGGCCACCTGTCTGGGCACGTGGAACCACGTGATTTACGTGTAGACTCTTTATTAGGCTGTAAAAGGCCATATTACAGGCTTAGAAGGCCTGTGCACGTAGTTAGAAGCGTTCTAAGGGCCTGGCGCTCAGGAAAACGACTTAATACATCGTAGTCCATTGAGACTGAAAGGACTAGACCGATGGCCACCTGTCTGGGCACGTGGAACCACGTGATTTACGTGTAGACTCTTTATTAGGCTGTAAAAGGCCATATTACAGGCTTAGAAGGCCTGTGCACGTAGTTAGAAGCGTTCTAAGGGCCTGGCGCTCAGGAAAACGACTTAATACATCGTAGTCCATTGAGACTGAAAGGACTAGACCGATGGCCACCTGTCTGGGCACGTGGAACCACGTGATTTACGTGTAGACTCTTTATTAGGCTGTAAAAGGCCATATTACAGGCTTAGAAGGCCTGTGCACGTAGTTAGAAGCGTTCTAAGGGCCTGGCGCTCAGGAAAACGACTTAATACATCGTAGTCCATTGAGACTGAAAGGACTAGACCGATGGCCACCTGTCTGGGCACGTGGAACCACGTGATTTACGTGTAGACTCTTTATTAGGCTGTAAAAGGCCATATTACAGGCTTAGAAGGCCTGTGCACGTAGTTAGAAGCGTTCTAAGGGCCTGGCGCTCAGGAAAACGACTTAATACATCGTAGTCCATTGAGACTGAAAGGACTAGACCGATGGCCACCTGTCTGGGCACGTGGAACCACGTGATTTACGTGTAGCTCTTTATTAGGCTGTAAAAGGCCATATTACAGGCTTAGAAGGCCTGTGCACGTAGTTAGAAGCGTTCTAAGGGCCTGGTGCTCAGGAAAACGACTTAATACATCGTAGTCCATTGAGACTGAAAGGACTAGACCGATGGCCACCTGTCTGGGCACGTGGAACCACGTGATTTACGTGTAGACTCTTTATTAGGCTGTAAAAGGCCATATTACAGGCTTAGAAGGCCTGTGCACGTAGTTAGAAGCGTTCTAAGGGCCTGGCGCTCAGGAAAACGACTTAATACATCGTAGTCCATTGAGACTGAAAGGACTAGACCGATGGCCACCTGTCTGGGCACGTGGAACCACGTGATTTACGTGTAGCTCTTTATTAGGCTGTAAAAGGCCATATTACAGGCTTAGAAGGCCTGTGCACGTAGTTAGAAGCGTTCTAAGGGCCTGGCGCTCAGGAAAACGACTTAATACATCGTAGTCCATTGAGACTGAAAGGACTAGACCGATGGCCACCTGTCTGGGCACGTGGAACCACGTGATTTACGTGTAGACTCTTTATTAGGCTGTAAAAGGCCATATTACAGGCTTAGAAGGCCTGTGCACGTAGTTAGAAGCGTTCTAAGGGCCTGGCGCTCAGGAAAACGACTTAATACATCGTAGTCCATTGAGACTGAAAGGACTAGACCGATGGCCACCTGTCTGGGCACGTGGAACCACGTGATTTACGTGTAGACTCTTTATTAGGCTGTAAAAGGCCATATTACAGGCTTAGAAGGCCTGTGCACGTAGTTAGAAGCGTTCTAAGGGCCTGGCGCTCAGGAAAACGACTTAATACATCGTAGTCCATTGAGACTGAAAGGACTAGACCGATGGCCACCTGTCTGGGCACGTGGAACCACGTGATTTACGTGTAGACTCTTTATTAGGCTGTAAAAGGCCATATTACAGGCTTAGAAGGCCTGTGCACGTAGTTAGAAGCGTTCTAAGGGCCTGGCGCTCAGGAAAACGACTTAATACATCGTAGTCCATTGAGACTGAAAGGACTAGACCGATGGCCACCTGTCTGGGCACGTGGAACCACGTGATTTACGTGTAGACTCTTTATTAGGCTGTAAAAGGCCATATTACAGGCTTAGAAGGCCTGTGCACGTAGTTAGAAGCGTTCTAAGGGCCTGGCGCTCAGGAAAACGACTTAATACATCGTAGTCCATTGAGACTGAAAGGACTAGACCGATGGCCACCTGTCTGGGCACGTGGAACCACGTGATTTACGTGTAGACTCTTTATTAGGCTGTAAAAGGCCATATTACAGGCTTAGAAGGCCTGTGCACGTAGTTAGAAGCGTTCTAAGGGCCTGGCGCTCAGGAAAACGACTTAATACATCGTAGTCCATTGAGACTGAAAGGACTAGACCGATGGCCACCTGTCTGGGCACGTGGAACCACGTGATTTACGTGTAGCTCTTTATTAGGCTGTAAAAGGCCATATTACAGGCTTAGAAGGCCTGTGCACGTAGTTAGAAGCGTTCTAAGGGCCTGGCGCTCAGGAAAACGACTTAATACATCGTAGTCCATTGAGACTGAAAGGACTAGACCGATGGCCACCTGTCTGGGCACGTGGAACCACGTGATTTACGTGTAGACTCTTTATTAGGCTGTAAAAGGCCATATTACAGGCTTAGAAGGCCTGTGCACGTAGTTAGAAGCGTTCTAAGGGCCTGGCGCTCAGGAAAACGACTTAATACATCGTAGTCCATTGAGACTGAAAGGACTAGACCGATGGCCACCTGTCTGGGCACGTGGAACCACGTGATTTACGTGTAGCTCTTTATTAGGCTGTAAAAGGCCATATTACAGGCTTAGAAGGCCTGTGCACGTAGTTAGAAGCGTTCTAAGGGCCTGGCGCTCAGGAAAACGACTTAATACATCGTAGTCCATTGAGACTGAAAGGACTAGACCGATGGCCACCTGTCTGGGCACGTGGAACCACGTGATTTACGTGTAGACTCTTTATTAGGCTGTAAAAGGCCATATTACAGGCTTAGAAGGCCTGTGCACGTAGTTAGAAGCGTTCTAAGGGCCTGGTGCTCAGGAAAACGACTTAATACATCGTAGTCCATTGAGACTGAAAGGACTAGACCGATGGCCACCTGTCTGGGCACGTGGAACCACGTGATTTACGTGTAGACTCTTTATTAGGCTGTAAAAGGCCATATTACAGGCTTAGAAGGCCTGTGCACGTAGTTAGAAGCGTTCTAAGGGCCTGGCGCTCAGGAAAACGACTTAATACATCGTAGTCCATTGAGACTGAAAGGACTAGACCGATGGCCACCTGTCTGGGCACGTGGAACCACGTGATTTACGTGTAGCTCTTTATTAGGCTGTAAAAGGCCATATTACAGGCTTAGAAGGCCTGTGCACGTAGTTAGAAGCGTTCTAAGGGCCTGGCGCTCAGGAAAACGACTTAATACATCGTAGTCCATTGAGACTGAAAGGACTAGACCGATGGCCACCTGTCTGGGCACGTGGAACCACGTGATTTACGTGTAGCTCTTTATTAGGCTGTAAAAGGCCATATTACAGGCTTAGAAGGCCTGTGCACGTAGTTAGAAGCGTTCTAAGGGCCTGGCGCTCAGGAAAACGACTTAATACATCGTAGTCCATTGAGACTGAAAGGACTAGACCGATGGCCACCTGTCTGGGCACGTGGAACCGCGTGATTTACGTGTAGCTCTTTATTAGGCTGTAAAAGGCCATATTACAGGCTTAGAAGGCCTGTGCACGTAGTTAGAAGCGTTCTAAGGGCCTGGCGCTCAGGAAAACGACTTAATACATCGTAGTCCATTGAGACTGAAAGGACTAGACCGATGGCCACCTGTCTGGGCACGTGGAACCACGTGATTTACGTGTAGACTCTTTATTAGGCTGTAAAAGGCCATATTACAGGCTTAGAAGGCCTGTGCACGTAGTTAGAAGCGTTCTAAGGGCCTGGCGCTCAGGAAAACGACTTAATACATCGTAGTCCATTGAGACTGAAAGGACTAGACCGATGGCCACCTGTCTGGGCACGTGGAACCACGTGATTTACGTGTAGCTCTTTATTAGGCTGTAAAAGGCCATATTACAGGCTTAGAAGGCCTGTGCACGTAGTTAGAAGCGTTCTAAGGGCCTGGCGCTCAGGAAAACGACTTAATACATCGTAGTCCATTGAGACTGAAAGGACTAGACCGATGGCCACCTGTCTGGGCACGTGGAACCACGTGATTTACGTGTAGCTCTTTATTAGGCTGTAAAAGGCCATATTACAGGCTTAGAAGGCCTGTGCACGTAGTTAGAAGCGTTCTAAGGGCCTGGTGCTCAGGAAAACGACTTAATACATCGTAGTCCATTGAGACTGAAAGGACTAGACCGATGGCCACCTGTCTGGGCACGTGGAACCACGTGATTTACGTGTAGCTCTTTATTAGGCTGTAAAAGGCCATATTACAGGCTTAGAAGGCCTGTGCACGTAGTTAGAAGCGTTCTAAGGGCCTGGCGCTCAGGAAAACGACTTAATACATCGTAGTCCATTGAGACTGAAAGGACTAGACCGATGGCCACCTGTCTGGGCACGTGGAACCACGTGATTTACGTGTAGACTCTTTATTAGGCTGTAAAAGGCCATATTACAGGCTTAGAAGGCCTGTGCACGTAGTTAGAAGCGTTCTAAGGGCCTGGCGCTCAGGAAAACGACTTAATACATCGTAGTCCATTGAGACTGAAAGGACTAGACCGATGGCCACCTGTCTGGGCACGTGGAACCACGTGATTTACGTGTAGCTCTTTATTAGGCTGTAAAAGGCCATATTACAGGCTTAGAAGGCCTGTGCACGTAGTTAGAAGCGTTCTAAGGGCCTGGCGCTCAGGAAAACGACTTAATACATCGTAGTCCATTGAGACTGAAAGGACTAGACCGATGGCCACCTGTCTGGGCACGTGGAACCACGTGATTTACGTGTAGCTCTTTATTAGGCTGTAAAAGGCCATATTACAGGCTTAGAAGGCCTGTGCACGTAGTTAGAAGCGTTCTAAGGGCCTGGCGCTCAGGAAAACGACTTAATACATCGTAGTCCATTGAGACTGAAAGGACTAGACCGATGGCCACCTGTCTGGGCACGTGGAACCACGTGATTTACGTGTAGCTCTTTATTAGGCTGTAAAAGGCCATATTACAGGCTTAGAAGGCCTGTGCACGTAGTTAGAAGCGTTCTAAGGGCCTGGCGCTCAGGAAAACGACTTAATACATCGTAGTCCATTGAGACTGAAAGGACTAGACCGATGGCCACCTGTCTGGGCACGTGGAACCACGTGATTTACGTGTAGCTCTTTATTAGGCTGTAAAAGGCCATATTACAGGCTTAGAAGGCCTGTGCACGTAGTTAGAAGCGTTCTAAGGGCCTGGCGCTCAGGAAAACGACTTAATACATCGTAGTCCATTGAGACTGAAAGGACTAGACCGATGGCCACCTGTCTGGGCACGTGGAACCACGTGATTTACGTGTAGCTCTTTATTAGGCTGTAAAAGGCCATATTACAGGCTTAGAAGGCCTGTGCACGTAGTTAGAAGCGTTCTAAGGGCCTGGCGCTCAGGAAAACGACTTAATACATCGTAGTCCATTGAGACTGAAAGGACTAGACCGATGGCCACCTGTCTGGGCACGTGGAACCACGTGATTTACGTGTAGCTCTTTATTAGGCTGTAAAAGGCCATATTACAGGCTTAGAAGGCCTGTGCACGTAGTTAGAAGCGTTCTAAGGGCCTGGCGCTCAGGAAAACGACTTAATACATCGTAGTCCATTGAGACTGAAAGGACTAGACCGATGGCCACCTGTCTGGGCACGTGGAACCACGTGATTTACGTGTAGCTCTTTATTAGGCTGTAAAAGGCCATATTACAGGCTTAGAAGGCCTGTGCACGTAGTTAGAAGCGTTCTAAGGGCCTGGCGCTCAGGAAAACGACTTAATACATCGTAGTCCATTGAGACTGAAAGGACTAGACCGATGGCCACCTGTCTGGGCACGTGGAACCACGTGATTTACGTGTAGCTCTTTATTAGGCTGTAAAAGGCCATATTACAGGCTTAGAAGGCCTGTGCACGTAGTTAGAAGCGTTCTAAGGGCCTGGCGCTCAGGAAAACGACTTAATACATCGTAGTCCATTGAGACTGAAAGGACTAGACCGATGGCCACCTGTCTGGGCACGTGGAACCACGTGATTTACGTGTAGACTCTTTATTAGGCTGTAAAAGGCCATATTACAGGCTTAGAAGGCCTGTGCACGTAGTTAGAAGCGTTCTAAGGGCCTGGTGCTCAGGAAAACGACTTAATACATCGTAGTCCATTGAGACTGAAAGGACTAGACCGATGGCCACCTGTCTGGGCACGTGGAACCACGTGATTTACGTGTAGCTCTTTATTAGGCTGTAAAAGGCCATATTACAGGCTTAGAAGGCCTGTGCACGTAGTTAGAAGCGTTCTAAGGGCCTGGCGCTCAGGAAAACGACTTAATACATCGTAGTCCATTGAGACTGAAAGGACTAGACCGATGGCCACCTGTCTGGGCACGTGGAACCACGTGATTTACGTGTAGACTCTTTATTAGGCTGTAAAAGGCCATATTACAGGCTTAGAAGGCCTGTGCACGTAGTTAGAAGCGTTCTAAGGGCCTGGCGCTCAGGAAAACGACTTAATACATCGTAGTCCATTGAGACTGAAAGGACTAGACCGATGGCCACCTGTCTGGGCACGTGGAACCACGTGATTTACGTGTAGCTCTTTATTAGGCTGTAAAAGGCCATATTACAGGCTTAGAAGGCCTGTGCACGTAGTTAGAAGCGTTCTAAGGGCCTGGTGCTCAGGAAAACGACTTAATACATCGTAGTCCATTGAGACTGAAAGGACTAGACCGATGGCCACCTGTCTGGGCACGTGGAACCACGTGATTTACGTGTAGCTCTTTATTAGGCTGTAAAAGGCCATATTACAGGCTTAGAAGGCCTGTGCACGTAGTTAGAAGCGTTCTAAGGGCCTGGCGCTCAGGAAAACGACTTAATACATCGTAGTCCATTGAGACTGAAAGGACTAGACCGATGGCCACCTGTCTGGGCACGTGGAACCACGTGATTTACGTGTAGCTCTTTATTAGGCTGTAAAAGGCCATATTACAGGCTTAGAAGGCCTGTGCACGTAGTTAGAAGCGTTCTAAGGGCCTGGCGCTCAGGAAAACGACTTAATACATCGTAGTCCATTGAGACTGAAAGGACTAGACCGATGGCCACCTGTCTGGGCACGTGGAACCACGTGATTTACGTGTAGCTCTTTATTAGGCTGTAAAAGGCCATATTACAGGCTTAGAAGGCCTGTGCACGTAGTTAGAAGCGTTCTAAGGGCCTGGTGCTCAGGAAAACGACTTAATACATCGTAGTCCATTGAGACTGAAAGGACTAGACCGATGGCCACCTGTCTGGGCACGTGGAACCACGTGATTTACGTGTAGCTCTTTATTAGGCTGTAAAAGGCCATATTACAGGCTTAGAAGGCCTGTGCACGTAGTTAGAAGCGTTCTAAGGGCCTGGCGCTCAGGAAAACGACTTAATACATCGTAGTCCATTGAGACTGAAAGGACTAGACCGATGGCCACCTGTCTGGGCACGTGGAACCACGTGATTTACGTGTAGCTCTTTATTAGGCTGTAAAAGGCCATATTACAGGCTTAGAAGGCCTGTGCACGTAGTTAGAAGCGTTCTAAGGGCCTGGTGCTCAGGAAAACGACTTAATACATCGTAGTCCATTGAGACTGAAAGGACTAGACCGATGGCCACCTGTCTGGGCACGTGGAACCGCGTGATTTACGTGTAGCTCTTTATTAGGCTGTAAAAGGCCATATTACAGGCTTAGAAGGCCTGTGCACGTAGTTAGAAGCGTTCTAAGGGCCTGGCGCTCAGGAAAACGACTTAATACATCGTAGTCCATTGAGACTGAAAGGACTAGACCGATGGCCACCTGTCTGGGCACGTGGAACCACGTGATTTACGTGTAGACTCTTTATTAGGCTGTAAAAGGCCATATTACAGGCTTAGAAGGCCTGTGCACGTAGTTAGAAGCGTTCTAAGGGCCTGGCGCTCAGGAAAACGACTTAATACATCGTAGTCCATTGAGACTGAAAGGACTAGACCGATGGCCACCTGTCTGGGCACGTGGAACCACGTGATTTACGTGTAGCTCTTTATTAGGCTGTAAAAGGCCATATTACAGGCTTAGAAGGCCTGTGCACGTAGTTAGAAGCGTTCTAAGGGCCTGGTGCTCAGGAAAACGACTTAATACATCGTAGTCCATTGAGACTGAAAGGACTAGACCGATGGCCACCTGTCTGGGCACGTGGAACCGCGTGATTTACGTGTAGCTCTTTATTAGGCTGTAAAAGGCCATATTACAGGCTTAGAAGGCCTGTGCACGTAGTTAGAAGCGTTCTAAGGGCCTGGCGCTCAGGAAAACGACTTAATACATCGTAGTCCATTGAGACTGAAAGGACTAGACCGATGGCCACCTGTCTGGGCACGTGGAACCACGTGATTTACGTGTAGACTCTTATTAGGCTGTAAAAGGCCATATTACAGGCTTAGAAGGCCTGTGCACGTAGTTAGAAGCGTTCTAAGGGCCTGGCGCTCAGGAAAACGACTTAATACATCGTAGTCCATTGAGACTGAAAGGACTAGACCGATGGCCACCTGTCTGGGCACGTGGAACCACGTGATTTACGTGTAGCTCTTTATTAGGCTGTAAAAGGCCATATTACAGGCTTAGAAGGCCTGTGCACGTAGTTAGAAGCGTTCTAAGGGCCTGGCGCTCAGGAAAACGACTTAATACATCGTAGTCCATTGAGACTGAAAGGACTAGACCGATGGCCACCTGTCTGGGCACGTGGAACCACGTGATTTACGTGTAGCTCTTTATTAGGCTGTAAAAGGCCATATTACAGGCTTAGAAGGCCTGTGCACGTAGTTAGAAGCGTTCTAAGGGCCTGGTGCTCAGGAAAACGACTTAATACATCGTAGTCCATTGAGACTGAAAGGACTAGACCGATGGCCACCTGTCTGGGCACGTGGAACCACGTGATTTACGTGTAGCTCTTTATTAGGCTGTAAAAGGCCATATTACAGGCTTAGAAGGCCTGTGCACGTAGTTAGAAGCGTTCTAAGGGCCTGGTGCTCAGGAAAACGACTTAATACATCGTAGTCCATTGAGACTGAAAGGACTAGACCGATGGCCACCTGTCTGGGCACGTGGAACCACGTGATTTACGTGTAGCTCTTTATTAGGCTGTAAAAGGCCATATTACAGGCTTAGAAGGCCTGTGCACGTAGTTAGAAGCGTTCTAAGGGCCTGGCGCTCAGGAAAACGACTTAATACATCGTAGTCCATTGAGACTGAAAGGACTAGACCGATGGCCACCTGTCTGGGCACGTGGAACCACGTGATTTACGTGTAGACTCTTTATTAGGCTGTAAAAGGCCATATTACAGGCTTAGAAGGCCTGTGCACGTAGTTAGAAGCGTTCTAAGGGCCTGGCGCTCAGGAAAACGACTTAATACATCGTAGTCCATTGAGACTGAAAGGACTAGACCGATGGCCACCTGTCTGGGCACGTGGAACCACGTGATTTACGTGTAGCTCTTTATTAGGCTGTAAAAGGCCATATTACAGGCTTAGAAGGCCTGTGCACGTAGTTAGAAGCGTTCTAAGGGCCTGGCGCTCAGGAAAACGACTTAATACATCGTAGTCCATTGAGACTGAAAGGACTAGACCGATGGCCACCTGTCTGGGCACGTGGAACCACGTGATTTACGTGTAGACTCTTTATTAGGCTGTAAAAGGCCATATTACAGGCTTAGAAGGCCTGTGCACGTAGTTAGAAGCGTTCTAAGGGCCTGGCGCTCAGGAAAACGACTTAATACATCGTAGTCCATTGAGACTGAAAGGACTAGACCGATGGCCACCTGTCTGGGCACGTGGAACCACGTGATTTACGTGTAGCTCTTTATTAGGCTGTAAAAGGCCATATTACAGGCTTAGAAGGCCTGTGCACGTAGTTAGAAGCGTTCTAAGGGCCTGGCGCTCAGGAAAACGACTTAATACATCGTAGTCCATTGAGACTGAAAGGACTAGACCGATGGCCACCTGTCTGGGCACGTGGAACCACGTGATTTACGTGTAGCTCTTTATTAGGCTGTAAAAGGCCATATTACAGGCTTAGAAGGCCTGTGCACGTAGTTAGAAGCGTTCTAAGGGCCTGGCGCTCAGGAAAACGACTTAATACATCGTAGTCCATTGAGACTGAAAGGACTAGACCGATGGCCACCTGTCTGGGCACGTGGAACCACGTGATTTACGTGTAGCTCTTTATTAGGCTGTAAAAGGCCATATTACAGGCTTAGAAGGCCTGTGCACGTAGTTAGAAGCGTTCTAAGGGCCTGGCGCTCAGGAAAACGACTTAATACATCGTAGTCCATTGAGACTGAAAGGACTAGACCGATGGCCACCTGTCTGGGCACGTGGAACCGCGTGATTTACGTGTAGACTCTTTATTAGGCTGTAAAAGGCCATATTACAGGCTTAGAAGGCCTGTGCACGTAGTTAGAAGCGTTCTAAGGGCCTGGCGCTCAGGAAAACGACTTAATACATCGTAGTCCATTGAGACTGAAAGGACTAGACCGATGGCCACCTGTCTGGGCACGTGGAAACGTGATTTACGTGTAGCTCTTTATTAGGCTGTAAAAGGCCATATTACAGGCTTAGAAGGCCTGTGCACGTAGTTAGAAGCGTTCTAAGGGCCTGGCGCTCAGGAAAACGACTTAATACATCGTAGTCCATTGAGACTGAAAGGACTAGACCGATGGCCACCTGTCTGGGCACGTGGAACCACGTGATTTACGTGTAGACTCTTTATTAGGCTGTAAAAGGCCATATTACAGGCTTAGAAGGCCTGTGCACGTAGTTAGAAGCGTTCTAAGGGCCTGGCGCTCAGGAAAACGACTTAATACATCGTAGTCCATTGAGACTGAAAGGACTAGACCGATGGCCACCTGTCTGGGCACGTGGAACCACGTGATTTACGTGTAGCTCTTTATTAGGCTGTAAAAGGCCATATTACAGGCTTAGAAGGCCTGTGCACGTAGTTAGAAGCGTTCTAAGGGCCTGGCGCTCAGGAAAACGACTTAATACATCGTAGTCCATTGAGACTGAAAGGACTAGACCGATGGCCACCTGTCTGGGCACGTGGAACCACGTGATTTACGTGTAGACTCTTTATTAGGCTGTAAAAGGCCATATTACAGGCTTAGAAGGCCTGTGCACGTAGTTAGAAGCGTTCTAAGGGCCTGGCGCTCAGGAAAACGACTTAATACATCGTAGTCCATTGAGACTGAAAGGACTAGACCGATGGCCACCTGTCTGGGCACGTGGAACCACGTGATTTACGTGTAGACTCTTTATTAGGCTGTAAAAGGCCATATTACAGGCTTAGAAGGCCTGTGCACGTAGTTAGAAGCGTTCTAAGGGCCTGGCGCTCAGGAAAACGACTTAATACATCGTAGTCCATTGAGACTGAAAGGACTAGACCGATGGCCACCTGTCTGGGCACGTGGAACCACGTGATTTACGTGTAGACTCTTTATTAGGCTGTAAAAGGCCATATTACAGGCTTAGAAGGCCTGTGCACGTAGTTAGAAGCGTTCTAAGGGCCTGGCGCTCAGGAAAACGACTTAATACATCGTAGTCCATTGAGACTGAAAGGACTAGACCGATGGCCACCTGTCTGGGCACGTGGAACCACGTGATTTACGTGTAGCTCTTTATTAGGCTGTAAAAGGCCATATTACAGGCTTAGAAGGCCTGTGCACGTAGTTAGAAGCGTTCTAAGGGCCTGGTGCTCAGGAAAACGACTTAATACATCGTAGTCCATTGAGACTGAAAGGACTAGACCGATGGCCACCTGTCTGGGCACGTGGAACCGCGTGATTTACGTGTAGACTCTTTATTAGGCTGTAAAAGGCCATATTACAGGCTTAGAAGGCCTGTGCACGTAGTTAGAAGCGTTCTAAGGGCCTGGTGCTCAGGAAAACGACTTAATACATCGTAGTCCATTGAGACTGAAAGGACTAGACCGATGGCCACCTGTCTGGGCACGTGGAACAACGTGATTTACGTGTAGACTCTTTATTAGGCTGTAAAAGGCCATGGCTTAGAAGGCCTGTGCACGTAGTTAGAAGCGTTCTAAGGGCCTGGCGCTCAGGAAAACGACTTAATACATCGTAGTCCATTGAGACTGAAAGGACTAGACCGATGGCCACCTGTCTGGGCACGTGGAACCACGTGATTTACGTGTACTCTTTATTTAGCTGTAAAAGGCCATATTACAGGCTTAGAAGGCCTGTGCACGTAGTTAGAAGCGTTCTAAGGGCCTGGTGCTCAGGAAAACGACTTAATACATCGTAGTCCATTGAGGCTGAAAGGACTAGAGCGATGGTCACCTGTCTGGGCACGTGGAACCGCGTGATTTACGTGTAGCTCTTTATTAGGCTGTAAAAGGCCATATTACAGGCTTAGAAGGCCTGTGCACGTAGTTAGAAGCGTTCTAAGGGCCTGGCTCAGGAAAACGACTTAATACATCGTAGTCCATTGAGACTGAAAGGACTAGAGCGATGGCCATCTGTCTGGGCACGTGGAACCACGTGATTTACGTGTAGACTCTTTATTAGGCTGTAAAAGGCCATATTACAAGCTTAGAAGGTCTGTGCACGTAGTTAGAAGCGTTCTAAGGGCCTGGTGCTCAGGAAAACGACTTAATACATCGTAGTCCATTGAGACTGAAAGGACTAGACCGATGGCCACCTGTCTGGGCACGTGGAACCCGTGATTTACGTGTAGCTCTTTATTAGGCTGTAAAAGGCCATATTACAGGCTTAGAAGGCCTGTGCACGTAGTTAGAAGCGTTCTAAGGGCCTGGCGCTCAGGAAAACGACTTAATACATCGTAGTCCATTGAGACTGAAAGGACTAGACCGATGGCCACCTGTCTGGGCACGTGGAACCACGTGATTTACGTGTAGCTCTTTATTAGGCTGTAAAAGGCCATATTACAGGCTTAGAAGGCCTGTGCACGTAGTTAGAAGCGTTCTAAGGGCCTGTGCTCAGGAAAACGACTTAATACATCGTAGTCCATTGAGACTGAAAGGACTAGACCGATGGCCACCTGTCTGGGCACGTGGAACCGCGTGATTTAGTGTAGCTCTTTATTAGGCTGTAAAAGGCCATATTACAGGCTTAGAAGGCCTGTGCACGTAGTTAGAAGCGTTCTAAGGGCCTGGCGCTCAGGAAAACGACTTAATACATCGTAGTCCATTGAGACTGAAAGGACTAGACCGATGGCCACCTGTCTGGGCACGTGGAACCGCGTGATTTAGTGTAGACTCTTTATTAGGCTGTAAAAGGCCATATTACAGGCTTAGAAGGCCTGTGCACGTAGTTAGAAGCGTTCTAAGGGCCTGGCGCTCAGGAAAACGACTTAATACATCGTAGTCCATTGAGACTGAAAGGACTAGACCGATGGCCACCTGTCTGGGCACGTGGAACCACGTGATTTACGTGTAGGCTCTTTATTAGGCTGTAAAAGGCCATATTACAGGCTTAGAAGGCCTGTGCACGTAGTTAGAAGCGTTCTAAGGGCCTGGTGCTCAGGAAAACGACTTAATACATCGTAGTCCATTGAGACTGAAAGGACTAGACCGATGGCCACCTGTCTGGGCACGTGGAACCGCGTGATTTACGTGTAGGCTCTTTATTAGGCTGTAAAAGGCCATATTACAGGCTTAGAAGGCCTGTGCACGTAGTTAGAAGCGTTCTAAGGGCCTGGTGCTCAGGAAAACGACTTAATACATCGTAGTCCATTGAGACTGAAAGGACTAGACCGATGGACACCTGTCTGGGCACGTGATTTACGCGTAGACTCTTTATTAGGCTGTAAAAGGCCATATTACAGGCTTAGAAGGCCTGTGCACGTAGTTAGAAGCGTTCTAAGGGCCTGGCGCTCAGGAAAACGACTTAATACATCGTAGTCCATTGAGACTGAAAGGACTAGACCGATGGCCACCTGTCTGGGCACGTGGAACCACGTGATTTACGTGTAGCTCTTTATTAGGCTGTAAAAGGCCATATTACAGGCTTAAGGCCTGTGCACGTAGTTAGAAGCGTTCTAAGGGCCTGGGCTCAGGAAAACGACTTAATACATCGTAGTCCATTGAGACTGAAAGGACTAGACCGATGGCCACCTGTCTGGGCACGTGGAACCACGTGATTTACGTGTAGCTCTTTATTAGGCTGTAAAAGGCCATATTACAGGCTTGGTAGGCCTGTGCACGTAGTTAGAAGCGTTCTAAGGGCCTGGTGCTCAGGAAAACGACTTAATACATCGTAGTCCATTGAGACTGAAAGGACTAGACCGATGGCCACCTGTCTGGGCACGTGGAACCACGTGATTTACGTGTAGGCTCTTTATTAGGCTGTAAAAGGCCATATTACAGGCTTAGAAGGCCTGTGCACGTAGTTAGAAGCGTTCTAAGGGCCTGGTGCTCAGGAAAACGACTTAATACATCGTAGTCCATTGAGACTGAAAGGACTAGACCGATGGCCACCTGTCTGGGCACGTGGAACCACGTGATTTACGTGTAGCTCTTTATTAGGCTGTAAAAGGCCATATTACAGGCTTAGAAGGCCTGTGCACGTAGTTAGAAGCGTTCTAAGGGCCTGGCGCTCAGGAAAACGACTTAATACATCGTAGTCCATTGAGACTGAAAGGACTAGACCGATGGCCACCTGTCTGGGCACGTGGAACCGCGTGATTTAGGTGTAGCTCTTATTAGGCTGTAAAAGGCCATATTACAGGCTTAGAAGGCCTGTGCACGTAGTTAGAAGCGTTCTAAGGGCCTGGCGCTCAGGAAAACGACTTAATACATCGTAGTCCATTGAGACTGAAAGGACTAGACCGATGGCCACCTGTCTGGGCACGTGGAACCACGTGATTTACGTGTAGACTCTTTATTAGGCTGTAAAAGGCCATATTACAGGCTTAGAAGGCCTGTGCACGTAGTTAGAAGCGTTCTAAGGGCCTGGCGCTCAGGAAAACGACTTAATACATCGTAGTCCATTGAGACTGAAAGGACTAGACCGATGGCCACCTGTCTGGGCACGTGGAACCACGTGATTTACGTGTAGGCTCTTTATTAGGCTGTAAAAGGCCATATTACAGGCTTAGAAGGCCTGTGCACGTAGTTAGAAGCGTTCTAAGGGCCTGCGCTCAGGAAAACGACTTAATACATCGTAGTCCATTGAGACTGAAAGGACTAGACCGATGGCCACCTGTCTGGGCACGTGGAACCACGTGATTTACGTGTAGCTCTTTATTAGGCTGTAAAAGGCCATATTACAGGCTTAGAAGGCCTGTGCACGTAGTTAGAAGCGTTCTAAGGGCCTGGCGCTCAGGAAAACGACTTAATACATCGTAGTCCATTGAGACTGAAAGGACTAGACCGATGGCCACCTGTCTGGGCACGTGGAACCACGTGATTTACGTGTAGACTCTTTATTAGGCTGTAAAAGGCCATATTACAGGCTTAGAAGGCCTGTGCACGTAGTTAGAAGCGTTCTAAGGGCCTGGTGCTCAGGAAAACGACTTAATACATCGTAGTCCATTGAGACTGAAAGGACTAGACCGATGGCCACCTGTCTGGGCACGTGGAACCGCGTGATTTACGTGTAGACTCTTTATTAGGCTGTAAAAGGCCATATTACAGGCTTAGAAGGCCTGTGCACGTAGTTAGAAGCGTTCTAAGGGCCTGGCGCTCAGGAAAACGACTTAATACATCGTAGTCCATTGAGACTGAAAGGACTAGACCGATGGCCACCTGTCTGGGCACGTGGAACCACGTGATTTACGTGTAGACTCTTTATTAGGCTGTAAAAGGCCATATTACAGGCTTAGAAGGCCTGTGCACGTAGTTAGAAGCGTTCTAAGGGCCTGGTGCTCAGGAAAACGACTTAATACATCGTAGTCCATTGAGACTGAAAGGACTAGACCGATGGCCACCTGTCTGGGCACGTGGAACCACGTGATTTACGTGTAGACTCTTTATTAGGCTGTAAAAGGCCATATTACAGGCTTAGAAGGCCTGTGCACGTAGTTAGAAGCGTTCTAAGGGCCTGGCGCTCAGGAAAACGACTTAATACATCGTAGTCCATTGAGACTGAAAGGACTAGACCGATGGCCACCTGTCTGGGCACGTGGAACCGCGTGATTTACGTGTAGACTCTTTATTAGGCTGTAAAAGGCCATATTACAGGCTTAGAAGGCCTGTGCACGTAGTTAGAAGCGTTCTAAGGGCCTGGCGCTCAGGAAAACGACTTAATACATCGTAGTCCATTGAGACTGAAAGGACTAGACCGATGGCCACCTGTCTGGGCACGTGGAACCACGTGATTTACGTGTAGACTCTTTATTAGGCTGTAAAAGGCCATATTACAGGCTTAGAAGGCCTGTGCACGTAGTTAGAAGCGTTCTAAGGGCCTGGCGCTCAGGAAAACGACTTAATACATCGTAGTCCATTGAGACTGAAAGGACTAGACCGATGGCCACCTGTCTGGGCACGTGGAACCGCGTGATTTAGGTGTAGACTCTTTATTAGGCTGTAAAAGGCCATATTACAGGCTTAGAAGGCCTGTGCACGTAGTTAGAAGCGTTCTAAGGGCCTGGCGCTCAGGAAAACGACTTAATACATCGTAGTCCATTGAGACTGAAAGGACTAGACCGATGGCCACCTGTCTGGGCACGTGGAACCACGTGATTTACGTGTAGACTCTTTATTAGGCTGTAAAAGGCCATATTACAGGCTTAGAAGGCCTGTGCACGTAGTTAGAAGCGTTCTAAGGGCCTGGCGCTCAGGAAAACGACTTAATACATCGTAGTCCATTGAGACTGAAAGGACTAGACCGATGGCCACCTGTCTGGGCACGTGGAACCGCGTGATTTACGTGTACTCTTTATTTGGCTGTAAAAGGCCATATTACAGGCTTAGAAGGCCTGTGCACGTAGTTAGAAGCGTTCTAAGGGCCTGGCGCTCAGGAAAACGACTTAATACATCGTAGTCCATTGAGACTGAAAGGACTAGACCGATGGCCACCTGTCTGGGCACGTGGAACCGCGTGATTTAGGTGTAGACTCTTATTAGGCTGTAAAAGGCCATATTACAGGCTTAGAAGGCCTGTGCACGTAGTTAGAAGCGTTCTAAGGGCCTGGCTCAGGAAAACGACTTAATACATCGTAGTCCATTGAGACTGAAAGGACTAGACCGATGGCCACCTGTCTGGGCACGTGGAACCACGTGATTTACGTGTAGACTCTTTATTAGGCTGTAAAAGGCCATATTACAGGCTTAGAAGGCCTGTGCACGTAGTTAGAAGCGTTCTAAGGGCCTGTGCTCAGGAAAACGACTTAATACATCGTAGTCCATTGAGACTGAAAGGACTAGACCGATGGCCACCTGTCTGGGCACGTGGAACCGCGTGATTTACGTGTAGCTCTTTATTAGGCTGTAAAAGGCCATATTACAGGCTTAGAAGGCCTGTGCACGTAGTTAGAAGCGTTCTAAGGGCCTGGCGCTCAGGAAAACGACTTAATACATCGTAGTCCATTGAGACTGAAAGGACTAGACCGATGGCCACCTGTCGGGGCACGTGGAACGTAGAGATTTACGTGTAGACTCTTTATTAGGCTGTAAAAGGCCATATTACAGGCTTAGAAGGCCTGTGCACGTAGTTAGAAGCGTTCTAAGGGCCTGGCGCTCAGGAAAACGACTTAATACATCGTAGTCCATTGAGACTGAAAGGACTAGACACCGATGCCACCTGTCTGGGCACGTGGAACCACGTGATTTACGTGTAGGCTCTTTATAAGGCTGTAAAAGGCCATATTACAGGCTTAGAAGGCCTGTGCACGTAGTTAGAAGCGTTCTAAGGGCCTGGTGCTCAGGAAAACGACTTAATACATCGTAGTCCATTGAGACTGAAAGGACTAGACCGATGGCCACCTGTCTGGGCACGTGGAACCACGTGATTTACGTGTAGGCTCTTTATTAGGCTGTAAAAGGCCATATTACAGGCTTAGAAGGCCTGTGCACGTAGTTAGAAGCGTTCTAAGGGCCTGGCGCTCAGGAAAACGACTTAATACATCGTAGTCCATTGAGACTGAAAGGACTAGACCGATGGCCACCTGTCTGGGCACGTGGAACCACGTGATTTACGTGTAGACTCTTTATTAGGCTGTAAAAGGCCATATTACAGGCTTAGAAGGCCTGTGCACGTAGTTAGAAGCGTTCTAAGGCCTGGCGCTCAGGAAAACGACTTAATACATCGTAGTCCATTGAGACTGAAAGGACTAGACCGATGGCACCTGTCTGGGCACGTGGAACCACGTGATTTACGTGTAGGCTGTATATTACAGGCTTAGAAGGCCTGTGCACGTAGTTAGAAGCGTTCTAAGGGCCTCAGGAAAACGACTTAATACATCGTAGTCCATTGAGACTGAAAGGACTAGGCCTGTCTGGGCACGTGGAACCGCGTGATTTACGTGTAGACTCTTTATTAGGCTGTAAAAGGCCATATTACATTAGAAGGCCTGTGCACGTAGTTAGAAGCGTTCTAAGGGCCTGCTCAGGAAAACGACTTAATACATCGTAGTCCATTGAGACTGAAAGGACTAGACCGATGGCCACCTGTCTGGGCACGTGGAACCGTGATTTACGTGTACTCTTTATTAGGCTGTAAAAGGCCATATTACAGGCTTAGAAGGCCTGTCACGTAGTTAAGGCCTGGGCTACTTAATACATCGTAGTCCATTGAGACTGAAAGGACTAGACCGATGGCCACCTGTCTGGGCACGTGGAACCGTGATTTAGGTGTAGCTCTTTATTAGGCTGTAAAAGGCCATATTACAGGCTTAGAAGGCCTGTGCACGTAGTTAGAAGCGTTCTAAGGGCCTGGTGCTCAGGAAAACGACTTAATACATCGTAGTCCATTGAGACTGAAAGGACTAGACCGATGGCCACCTGTCTGGGCACGTGGAACCACGTGATTTACGTGTAGACTCTTTATTAGGCTGTAAAAGGCCATATTACAGGCTTAGAAGGCCTGTGCACGTAGTTAGAAGCGTTCTAAGGGCCTGCGCTCAGGAAAACGACTTAATACATCGTAGTCCATTGAGACTGAAAGGACTAGACCGATCCTGTCTGGGCACGTGGAACCACGTGATTTACGTGTAGACTCTTTATTAGGCTGTAAAAGGCCATATTACAGGCTTAGAAGGCCTGTGCACGTAGTTAGAAGCGTTCTAAGGGCCTGGCGCTCAGGAAAACGACTTAATACATCGTAGTCCATTGAGACTGAAAGGACTAGACCGATGGCCACCTGTCTGGGCACGTGGAACCACGTGATTTACGTGTAGCTCTTTATTAGGCTGTAAAAGGCCATATTACAGGCTTAGAACTGTGCACGTAGTTAGAAGCGTTCTAAGGGCCTGCTCAGGAAAACGACTTAATACATCGTAGTCCATTGAGACTGAAAGGACTAGACCGATGGCCACCTGTCTGGCACGTGGCGTGATTTACGTGTAGACTCTTATTAGGCTGTAAAAGGCCATATTACAGGCTTAGAAGGCCTGTGCACGTAGTTAGAAGCGTTCTAAGGGCCTGGCGCTCAGGAAAACGACTTAATACATCGTAGTCCATTGAGACTGAAAGGACTAGACCGATGGCCACCTGTCTGGGCACGTGGAACCACGTGATTTACGTGTAGACTCTTTATTAGGCTGTAAAAGGCCATATTACAGGCTTAGAAGGCCTGTGCACGTAGTTAGAAGCGTTCTAAGGGCCTGGTGCTCAGGAAAACGACTTAATACATCGTAGTCCATTGAGACTGAAAGGACTAGACCGATGGCCACCTGTCTGGGCACGTGGAACCGCGTGATTTACGTGTAGCTCTTATTAGGCTGTAAAAGGCCATATTACAGGCTTAGAAGGCCTGTGCACGTAGTTAGAAGCGTTCTAAGGGCCTGGCGCTCAGGAAAACGACTTAATACATCGTAGTCCATTGAGACTGAAAGGACTAGACCGATGGCCACCTGTCTGGCACGTGGAACCACGTGATTTACGTGTAGACTCTTTATTAGGCTGTAAAAGGCCATATTACAGGCTTAGAAGGCCTGTGCACGTAGTTAGAAGCGTTCTAAGGGCCTGGTGCTCAGGAAAACGACTTAATACATCGTAGTCCATTGAGACTGAAAGGACTAGAATGGCCACCTGTCTGGGCACGTGGAACCACGTGATTTAGGTGTAGCTCTTTATTAGGCTGTAAAAGGCCATATTACAGGCTTAGAAGGCCTGTGCACGTAGTTAGAAGCGTTCTAAGGGCCTGGCGCTCAGGAAAACGACTTAATACATCGTAGTCCATTGAGACTGAAAGGACTAGACCGATGGCCACCTGTCTGGGCACGTGGAACACGTGATTTACGTGTAGGACTCTTTATTAGGCTGTAAAAGGCCATATTACAGGCTTAGAAGGCCTGTGCACGTAGTTAGAAGCGTTCTAAGGGCCTGGCGCTCAGGAAAACGACTTAATACATCGTAGTCCATTGAGACTGAAAGGACTAGACCGATGGCCACCTGTCTGGGCACGTGGAACCGCGTGATTTAGTGTAGACTCTTTATTAGGCTGTAAAAGGCCATATTACAGGCTTAGAAGGCCTGTGCACGTAGTTAGAAGCGTTCTAAGGGCCTGGCGCTCAGGAAAACGACTTAATACATCGTAGTCCATTGAGACTGAAAGACTAGACCGATGGCCACCTGTCTGGGCACGTGGAACCACGTGATTTACGTGTAGCTCTTATTAGGCTGTAAAAGGCCATATTACAGGCTTAGAAGGCCTGCACGTAGTTAGAAGCGTTCTAAGGGCCTGGCGCTCAGGAAAACGACTTAATACATCGTAGTCCATTGAGACTGAAAGGACTAGACCGATGGCCACCTGTCTGGGCACGTGGAACCACGTGATTTACGTGTAGACTCTTTATTAGGCTGTAAAAGGCCATATTACAGGCTTAGAAGGCCTGTGCACGTAGTTAGAAGCGTTCTAAGGGCCTGGTGCTCAGGAAAACGACTTAATACATCGTAGTCCATTGAGACTGAAAGGACTAGACCGATGGCCACCTGTCTGGGCACGTGGAACCACGTGATTTAGGTGTAGGCTCTTTATTAGGCTGTAAAAGGCCATATTACAGGCTTAGAAGGCCTGTGCACGTAGTTAGAAGCGTTCTAAGGGCCTGGTGCTCAGGAAAACGACTTAATACATCGTAGTCCATTGAGACTGAAAGGACTAGACCGATGGCCACCTGTCTGGGCACGTGGAACCGCGTGATTTACGTGTAGGCTCTTTATTAGGCTGTAAAAGGCCATATTACAGGCTTAAGGCCTGTGCACGTAGTTAGAAGCGTTCTAAGGGCCTGGCGCTCAGGAAAACGACTTAATACATCGTAGTCCATTGAGACTGAAAGGACTAGACCGATGGCCACCTGTCTGGGCACGTGGAACCCAGTGATTTACGTGTAGGCTCTTTATTAGGCTGTAAAAGGCCATATTACAGGCTTAGAAGCCTGTGCACGTAGTTAGAAGCGTTCTAAGGGCCTGGCGCTCAGGAAACGACTTAATACATCGTAGTCCATTGGACTGAAAGGACTAGACCGATGGGCCACTGTCTGGG